>PVKP010001399.1:0-52226 GCA_004027715.1 Plecturocebus donacophilus | reverse complement strand
TACTTTCTCAATCCGCTGATTCAAACGCTAATCTCATCCAGAAACACCCTCACAGACATACCCAGAAACGATCTTTAATCTGGGCCAGTGGAATTGACACATAAAATTTAACCATCACAATCTCTCTCCAGTGTCCTCATTAATTAATGAGTTAAATCAAATCTTTGACACGTGTGTATTTTATATTTGCATGAGAATGTTGATTTTGCCTTTTTTAGTGATTAATTTTTAGCAGAAACGGGCAGTCAAGCATGTGGTTATCAGTCACTGGGGAGCAAGTAGTGACCAGAGCACCCCTGAGCAGACTGCTGAGGTGCAGGTAACATTCTACTCCTGGATATGGGTGCTGATCACACAGATGAACACTTTGAGCTGTAGAGCTCTTTGCAATTTTCTGAATATATGTTGTACTTCAATGAAAGCTCATTTTTGAATAAATATATAAACATACAAAACATCAAAAGGTATCTGGAGAAATATCTCCCCCTAGCTAATGACTTCCCACCTCAGCATTAGCCTCTGTTGTTAGGTATTTTTATTTATCATTCCAGACTTCTTTAAAAGATATACAAGGAAATAAGAATACAGATTCTTATTCCCTCAGTACTTTTCGGCACAAAAAATAGCACGACAGATACAACATACACACTGTTCTGTGCCTTTCATTTTTCACTTAACAATGAATCTTGGAGATCTCTTCTTATCAGTACATGGAGCTCCTCCATTCTTTATTACAGCTCCATTGTATTTCACTAAATGGATGTGCCACACTTTATTTAACCAGCCCTCTCTATTGATGGGCATTTGGGTTGTTTCTAATCTTTTGCTCTGCAGAAATATATTGAGCTCCTAGATAATAATAAGAAAAAGAAAGGAAAGGAGAGGAGAAAGAGAGATGGAAATTGGAAGTGAGAATGGGTTGTCAGTGGCACAAAGGCCTGAGCACTTGTGGCGGTAGGGGATGCCTCAGATTGGGGTGGGTAGCTGTGACACCAAAGATCAACTACGTTTCCTTTAAATTTTGCCCTCCACCAGCCTTGACATTTGACTTTTTTTTTTTTAAGGTTACCTACTTCAACAAAAGGAAGTCAACACACACTGCCTTTTCTCCAAAGAGGCTGGTTAGTATGTGTACATCGGACATACAGGAATTCATATAACAATGATTCAAACAGTGGTCTTCCTCAACTGTGATAAAGACAAGAAGAGTTGATTCCAAACAGCTAGTATTTTATTTCCAGGGATGAAATGCTAACAGTTTCCAGCTTCACATTTACCCTAAAGCAAAGCAAACCACTTATTCAGTGGACCACAGGAGGCTGTGACTCCCAAAGCACTGCCCAGCAGAATGACAAGCCCAATTTGTAATTCTCCCTTATTTTTCATCCCTCCAGGACTGAAATGCCTAGCTGCTTCTTCCTAACCAAAATTTATTTTATCAAGGAAGCACCATGTTCTTTCAGGTCTAGAAAAGCCCACTATGAACTGGAAAAGACAAAAAACGATTGTTCTCATTTGCACAACTGCTTGGAAAGAAAATGAGATTACAAGCATCAAGGGGAAATTTAAATTTTTCCCCAGGCAAGAAGAATTGACTTCCTCTGCTCCAGGATGAAGGTAGTTGCGAATTTACTGCACAACCTAGCTAGAAGAAAATAAGGAGCCTAATAAACCCAGGCAATTTAAGCACATACATGCACATGCATCCAGAAATTCTCTGTGCTGTGATTTATGCAAAGTGTTAATTCATAATTAAAAGGTAGTTGGGATAATTTTAATGGCCTTTTCTTCCTCTTAGACTGCCTCAGTGGCAGACCTCTGTCACATCAATTGTGGGTGTTAATATATCAGTTCCCATGATTTTATTGTCTTAAAAATAACTTAGCTGCTGCAGAGGCTGGCTTAGGGAGCTCAGTCTCCAAGGAGGAAGCTATCTAACAGCCAGTCCATTCTGATCTCCCATTTATTGACATGCAGAAAAAGAAACATTCACTTTTAATAATAGGGTTCTCTTTCATGCAAAGATAGTAGAGGATTTCTAAGAATAAATAATTCATGCTTCTCTGAGCTCTCTGAGAATAAATTTGTTCCTTTTCTGTTTTGTTTTTCTTCAAGATATGACATCTTAGGAAGAAGGGACTGGGGAAAAGAAAGCACTGTCTGCTTCTGTGGCTATAAACACACAGTGTTTCATTCCCTAGTGCAACAAAACCTCAAGATCAACAGACAAGAGCTGAAAACCTTTTCCCACCAGACACAGTGCCATCTAAATGTTCTCTCAAAAGATAGCATTTCATAAACCGTTTCAACAAAAGGATGTCAGTTTTTCCTTTACATGCATGCACAAAATCACTTTTCAGGAAAAAAAAATAACCATTACCAAATCCATCATAAAATTAATTACATTTACTTGACTACACTGACTGGCTGGTTATAACTCTTGCTGTATTTTCAAAAAGTGTGTTTCACTTCATTTGTCATTAAAAGAAAAAAAATTGTAGTTTTCCAATTTACTGTCTATTGGTGGTTCTCAAACTTCAGTGTATGTAACAATTGCCAAAGAAATTTAACTAAATACAGATTCCTTGGCACTGTTCCTCAAAATTCCTGCTTACTTTTTCTAGTATAAGGTCCAGGTAATTCTGATTTACTTAAACTATGGTTTTAGAAATGCTACACTCTAATTTTAATGATTCATGTTAGTTTTCATGAAAATATTCACATAATTCTAATGAAATATAATGTGACTTAATACTATACATAAGAATTTCCTCTGTGACTTAATTTTGATATGAATAGGAGGCAGAGAAATGCAGAGTAAAAGAGAGCAGTTCCCCAGCAAAGGCCCCACCCTGAAGCCTGGAAGCCCATAGCCCTAAATGGGAACAGGCATTTCTGTTTTTGCACCCAAATGTTGCCTTTTTCAAGATCACTCTGGCTGTCAAGCCCCTATCCTGTGTCCATATAAACTCCAAGCTCCACTGGCAAAGTGACAGAATAGCACAACAGAGAAGGAGTGAAGAGGAGGCGTGTCTCAACATCAGGAGATTTTAGTTGGGGATGTTCAGAGAGGAAGTCAGTTGGAGGATGACCAAATTCCAGGGACAGATCATCTTCCCATTCCATCCCCTTTCTAGGTCCCCATCCATCCCACTGAGAGCCACCCTCATCACTCAATAAAATCCCCACATTCACCACCCTTCAAGTTCATGTGACCTGATGCTGGACAAGGACCCTGGGTACCAAGAGGACAGAGTATAAAAGGCTATCACCCCGATTCTCCACTTAGCTGGAATAGCCATTTGTTGGCAGCAACTGCTAAAAGAGCATTAACTGTAACACTTCCCTAGATGCTACAGTGGGGCTAGAGCCCAAAAGTGCTCACTCTGGCTCCTGTACCTGCCCATCTGCATGCTTCCCCTCCCATATGGGGTTTGAGCATGCAGCAGCCCAGCAAACAAGCCACACCCGTTGCAACTCCCACTACAGGGTCAAGGGAACTCTCCTGTTTTAATTTCATTGGTAATTTCCTAAGATTGACTGTTGATTCCTATGTGCCTTTCAATGGACTGCTCTTTTGAGGAAATTACATATTTGGATTATCTAAATGATGCTGTGGAGCCATAATCCTTGACAAAACTAAAGCAGGAATAGAAAAATCCCATAAAATTGGCAGGGGGTGGGGTGGTGGTGGTGCAGGCAACAGGTTCATTGAAGAGCTGATAAAAGTATGTGCCCTTTTCCAAGAAAAACAAAAAGCACATTCACACAAATTTTAAACCATTTCAATAGGTTCACAGACCTCATACTAGAGATTTCTATCCTAATCTAATGTGTTCGTAGGTCACAAATTTAACAAGAAATTTTTATTTGAGTTTAGGAATATGAAGGCAATATGTTCTGTCATACAGTGTGGCTACAGCTAAATGTAGTATCATGGAAGCTTCATGAAACATGAGGCAGGTCTTCCAGTTCCAAGAAACGTAAAAGGCACTTGTTAACCAACATGCCACTTCTCAACTTTCTGATGTAAAATAAATTTAACAGCTAATCATTTCCTGTAATCCATAGAAGAGCCAGAGCAGATCATTTTAAATCCAAATGTGCAAGTATTTAAGAAGGAAACTGTTAAGAATGGGATAGAAAAGGGATGAGTTTTTGTATTTGATATTTTATATCCCTGAAGTAAACCCCCAAATCTCTAATTTTGTTGATTCCTTGGTACTGTGTAAAAAAAGTAAAGCATTCTGTTACGTATTAGTGACTCAATTGCCTATTATATCATATTGAATAATTCCACAAAAGAGAAGAAAACTAGCAAGGTCTAAGCAGAGCCAGAAATTTCATGAAGTTATTAAGTTTGCTCAGCACATTTTATCTATCTGATTGCACAATTAGAGGAATGGTGAGATCATGTCTACAAAGCAAAGTGAGCCTCTCTAAAGAAAGATATTACAATAATGCAAAGCATTGCTTCACCATCTTAAAATGAAATATCATTGCTATCTATTTAAAAAGTTCTAGGAGAATTAAATAAACAGAGTTTTTAAACAGACTGGTCCAGAGGCAAGGGTAGACAAGGGAGTATTAATCCAGACTGTGACCAGTTGCTTATTGCTATGTAAGAAACTAACACAAAATTTAGTGGCTTAAAGAAACAATTTGTTTGTGCTTCTGTGGGTCAGTACTTTGGGCTACATTCATCTGGAACAGTTTCATCCATGTTCTATGTGGTGTCAACTAGGCTCACTCATCTGTATGAGCCCTCAGCTGGGACAATTTGAATGAGATGACTGAGCTGTCTGGGTCTCTCTCTACATGGTCTCTCATTCCTTCATAGACAGGGCTCCAAGAAAATTAAAACAAAACCTTCAAAGTCTCTTAAGGCCTCAGCTCAGATCTCATATAATGTTGCTTCCACTGTATTATGTTGATTAAACCCAGGAAGCCACAAAGCCAGCCCGCAGTGAGGAAATAAACTCTACCTTTTCACAAGAGGAATTGCAAATAATCTGTGGCTGTTTTTATCTAAAAAAGATATTATTTCATAAAACTATACTACATGCAAAGCAAGATTTTTTTTAGGTAGAAAAGAAAATGCACTTTATTAAGACTATTGACCTGAATGCTATAGAGTGATAAGTGAATAAATGTAGTTTGTGATAACTTGATGAACTATTGCATTTTTTGAAGGATAGGAGATGCAGAAAGATGGATGGAATGCTAGATATATATGATGTATCCACTTGGATAAATTATTCTAGTAAGTTCCAAAAGCTATAAGAAACTGTTACGTCTAATTTTAATGACTATTGTTAAGTTGATGGATTAGCAAATATAATGCCAATACTAACATCTAAGATAAAATGGTTCTGTTTCAACACCGATTGCATGACATGATGAACCCATGCACTAGTTAACTAGATCCAACTGTCAAATGACATCACATAGCTTTTTTAAAAGAATAAACTTGTTTCAAGTACATAAAGTGGGTTGTGATGTGGAATAATGAAAATCTTTTCACACTTTTTCAACTATCTCTCCCATTTAAACAGAAGAAAAAATATGGAAACAAGCAAATTGGAAACTTTAACAGACTTGTGGTTATAAGATGTGTATTCTAGTCCTAATATACCAGGAATTTGCTTCATGACATAAAACAGAGATTCCTCTAACACAATGACAGTGGCAGTAGATGATATCTGTATAGTTCTTCCAGTGTTAATGTTACTGCATACACAGCTATGCACATATAAGCATAGATACATACACACGTAAACATACAGGCAGATAGAGAAAGAGAAAGAATTTCCAGAAAATAATGTTGCCTTTGAGAAAACACAATTAAGAATTCATTTTTTGTTACTGTTCTTGGCACTTTATTACCAAACTAATTGCTCACTAATACTTATAACCCTAAATCTTTCATTTTAGCAAAAACCTTTGATATTCCATTTATGCTATCATAGTAGGCTTCTTTTAGAGTTCTCCTAAACAAATACTTTTAAAATAATTCTAAATTAGATTTTCCCACCATGATAACATCATAAAAACTAAATTTTAGAATTCTAGAAATAGAAGGATCTAGCTTTACTTTGGTTTTTAGCCATTAAAATGTTTACTAATATAGCTTGCATTTACAGAGTTCTATTTAATATTTACAAATGTTTACAAATATTTTAAACCATTGCTTAATGTTGTTTATGTATATTTAGAATATGTTTATAAAAACTGAAGGCTAATATTATTGCACCAATTTTCCTATAGAAAAATTGAGTAATAAATTGTTGGAGAACTTCCTACCATATTCTTAACAAATGACAGATTAACAGATGGGAGCCCAGATAATGGGAAATTTTACTCAGATTCAACATACTTCTTGCAAAGACAGGCAAAACTTTTTCAGTTCTAGAAATGTACTTTGGTAGGCTGACAAGCTTCAAATAAATGATTAACAGAGATTTTGGCTATCAATTATGTTAAAGTATTAGAGAAATGACTTACCCTCCTATCTGAAACAATAAAACAAACAGACAAAACACATGAAACAAAAACTTTAAGACATTGAGCAGCAGGCAATGTGAGACAATGGTTCCTGAGAGAAGAAAAACAAAAGAGGTATACCCTAGATATTCCAACCAAGAGACTAGAGAGAGATTCCAGGATATACCACATGGAGGAGGAATCCAGAGGTATCTCTGTATTGAAGAAACAGTTCTTGAAATCCAAGGAGGCCAAGACTACTGCAGTTTGTGGAGCAGAATACCAGAAAACAGACAACTACAGAAATCTGTAGAGGATCCCATTTGGATTTTCATAGTAGTATTGGTTAGTCTATAAGTGTAAGAAAACAATTTGAGGCCAAAGAAAAAAGCAAAACCCAAAAGAAACAGTAGGAACCATTTTTGGAGATCACTCAGATCAGAAATAGTCTCTGTTCCCCAGTCAGAGTGGAAACTCACTTAATCCATGAGATACTTTAGAGTGTCAGAAGATATTGCCTCAACAGTGGGCCAAAAACAGCTGCAGACTAAATGCAGCTCTGGTCCTGCCTTAAAAAGTTTAAAAGCAAGCCTAGATACATAAAACTATTTTAAAATTTTTAAATTACATTCCAAAAGAAAGCTCAAAAATATGTATTAATTTTTCAAAACCATTTAACGTTCAATAAGGTAAAACCACAGTGTCTGGCATCTAATCAAAAATTATCAGACATGAAAAGAGGCAGAACAATGTGATTCACAATGAGGAAAAAAAAATAGGTTAAGTGAAACTGACCCAGAAATGACACAGTTGGTAGAATATAGACAAGTACATTAAATTATTATGTCTATTCCATATTTTCAAAAAGCTAGATAAAAACTTACACATGTAAATAAAGGTATGTGAGAAATTCTAAAAAACCAAATAAAACTTCTAGATATAAAAAATATAGTGACTACAGTGACTGAGGTAAAAAACATATTAAAATGTGACTAACAGCAGTTTAGACATTGCAGAAGAAAAAATGACTGAACTTGGTGACACAGCAAGAAAAACTATTAAAAATAAAGCATGAAAAAAAGAGATTTTTTTTTCTAAATGAACAAAACAATAGTGAGTTGTGAAAGAACCACATTCAACTGAGTCCCCAAAAGAGGTAAGATCGAAGAATTGGAAAACTATCCTTTAAAATAATGGCTGAATTTATGTCATGATTGATGAAAACTATAAACCCACAGATCCTAGGAGATTCATGGACTCCCAGCCTAATAACAAGGAAAAAAATTACACTAAGGTATACCATAATTAAATTTCTTCAAAACTGTGAGAAAAAAAAACAATCTTAAAAGCAACCAGAGTAGAAAGTATCATTATGGAAGTAATAAAAAAAAAATGAGAGTGAGCTTCTCTTCAGAAACAATGCAAGCCAGAATATAATGCAACAATATACTTAAAGTACTGAAAGAAAAATAAAGTCAACCCAGAATTCTATATGCGACAATACAGGTAAAATGAAAAATTTTTTGACTGACAAAACCTGAAGGAATTCATCATCAAAAGATCTTGACTACAATGAATATTAAAGAAAGCCATTCAAGCAGGCAGAAAGGGACACCAAATAGGAAATCTGGGTCTACACAACAGAATGAGGAGTGACAGTAAACATGAAGATCTTTCTTTTCAGTTTTTAAAAATCTTAAAACAATTGACAAATTAAAACAAAAATGATTACAATGTTTTGTGGAGTTTATAACATATGTAGAAGTAAAATGAATGACAGTGATAACACAAAGGCCAGGAACCTGGAAATGAAAGCATATTGTTGTAAAAAAGGTTCTTACATATACATGCAGTAATAATGACAATACTTGAGGGTAGACTGAGACAAGCTTAAGATGTATACTATAAACTATCCAGCAACCATTAAAAATATGAAACTAAGAGTTGGAGCTAGTAAGCCAATAAAGGAGATAAAGTGGATTCATTAGAAACACACAATCCAAAAGAAGGCAGAAAAGAACAAACAGCAAATGGAACAGAAAAAATAAATAGCAAGACAGATTTTGAAGCCACCTTTGCAAAAATTATAACGTGGAAAATCATGATAGTGAAAAAGATCTAACTCCATCTTGCTTCTAGCCATCAAGTTGCCCTTATTCATTCCTGGGCCTAGGTCGAACTTTGGGAGGAACTTAGTATACAGTTTAACTTTGAAACAAAGATGATAACAACCCTTTCTCAAAACAAACCCTCTTCCCACCTGGTGACTAGACTGCCTTTGCAGTACTGACAAATTAGCCACAAGATTAAAAATGATGGTTTAGGAGGCATGCAGCTGGAGGCTGCTAGATTCTAAACCTCCCCAAATTGCTTCTGGGAATAATATCACTATTGTAAAACCTAAGATTGGTGCCTGAGATATTTTCCAGACCTTGTACTCCATGGATTAGCTGGCACAAACCAGATCAATAAATTGGCTCATCTGGTCTTATGGCCCTTACCCAGGAACTGACTCAGTGCAAGAGGGCACCTTTGACTCCCTACGATTTCATCTCTGACACGAATAATAAGCACTCCCCACTTTCCGACCCCTTACATACAAAATTATCCTTAAAAACCCTAATCCCTGAGTTTTCCAGAGTCTGATTTGAGTCATAATAAAACTCCAGTCTCCCGTATAGCCAGTTCTGCGTGAATTAAACTCTCTATTGCAATTCCCCTGTCTTGATAAATCTGTCTAGGCAGCAGGCAAGAAGAGCCCACTGGGCCACTACAATTTTAAGTCAACCATATCAATAATCATATTAAATGTAAATGGTTTAAACACCCCAATTAAAAGGCAGAAATGGTTAAAATGTATTTTTAAAAATGTAAAACCCAATTATATGGTTGTTATAAGAAACTCACTTTGAAAATAAGGACACACATAGGTTAAAATAATTGAAAAATATGTGCAAAGCTATACTAGTCAAATATCATTAATAAGCTAACTGAAACTTCATCCAAGAAGCTTTTGTTATTTGTATGTATGAAAGCCTGATATCCTAGATGCTTCTTTGTTTACATTCTAGAACTACCTCTTCTGATGGTAATTACACTATTTCCCCAGGGGTTCCAGAATGGAAGCTGAAACTGGGAGATGAAAATGTCTCTCTTTGTATTTTATTTCTTTTCTCTCTGCTCTTTTTTCTGTTGACTGAACAGTAAAAGAAAACAGCAACATAATCTTGAGCTCTTTTTGCTTGGTGCACAAGCCACATTATTGATCTTGTATCATAGTGTATATAAAGCAATGTTTGCCTCAGTAACTCCCAGCTTTCCTCCAAATAAATGGCTGTTATGTATGAAGACCAATGCCTACGAAGGTAAATTTAAGGGAAAATAATGTTTTAAGTTCATTTTGTTTCCTTTACCGTTGTTTCTCTCATAAGGAAGTAACAGCTAGCTCAATTAGAATGTTTCATTATGCTAGATTGTTGAATATTGCTTAGTTTACTCAAAGATTTTTGTCAAATTATCTTTTGAGGAAAGTTGGTTCTGTGCATGGGTGAAGTGTCACTAACAAAGAAGCTAAATGAATACATATTCAAAAGCAGGACCTATGTTTCATTTAGCTACGGTTTACTTTCTTCCTATTTTATGATCTAAGATTTAATCATTCTTTCTAAAATTGCATAAGTAGGGAGTGAGGGCAAGGGTAGGTAATGAACCAGCGAAAGAAACTAGATGTGTTCTGGATTAGAGCAAAGCTGGAGTGGAGGTATAAGATCCCTATGTATCTGAATTTGTTTGAAGAGAAGTCGAGGTAAGACAAGGAGATGAATTCTAAAATCTTAACTTCAGTTGCAAGGAATAAGAAATGGCAAAGGGAGAATGATTTGTCCATTACGTGAATTCATATTACTATTAATTCTGGCTAGTGCAAGCAGTCAACAGAGGATGTTAAATTGGAGGGAAGGATTTTGAGGTAAACTGCAAGAGGTGAATAGATTTGAAAAGAAGATTAGACCACGGAGCTGCAGCTCCCAAATTAGCCCCACGAACATCAAAAGCATAATCTCTCTGGCACCCAGCATAGACTAGAGTTTTAGTTCCTTTCTAGAACCGATTGGATTTGACCCAGCGATTTACCCATTTGACTCACAATCTGAGAAGAATACTGTACAGGTAGCTCCTTTGTGAGCATTCAGATGAGCAGACTAAGAGAAAGAATACCAGTAACAAGGGTACATTTAAAAAAATATTAGTTTAAAATAAATTCTTTTTAAATCTCCTTTGAAAACTCCCCAGATGCATTACTAACATTATCCAGTACAGCTACCTCATATTTGCTCTTCAAAGGCAACTTGTCAATTCTCAAAATAATTAGATAACAGTGAACACATGGGCCCTGTGTTAGCAGAGCAAAACATCATTGAATTACCTGAACATTTAAGACAAACATTTTGCAGCATCACAGAACTGATCTGTGTGTGAGTTGAGGAGGAGTGTTCATGATGAGTGGAAATTTTTCATTGTTTGAAATTCCACTGAATACGAGATTCCCATATTATTCTTATTCTCGGATTGAAAATAGACAGAAAGCCTAGATGATAGGAGGCCAATCGTATCATATAAATCTGAGAAGATCTGTATTCTTCCATAAACAAAGTGTCAGCTTTGAATAAAAACAGAACTAACCCTCGTCTTCATTTTGATCCTCAGTCCCACATAATCTGTGATGTGACAAGTCTTGACCCAGTATTAGAGCTAAAGCAAGTTAAGAATTATCAAAACATCTTGCCTTAAGCATTGCATGTGGATGATCATAGGATGATCCAGTTGTCAAATGAAACTAATTATCTGTTCTCTGGGTTTCTTATTTTCTTTAATTGTATTAGATTCTAATTTCTTACTATGTTTCTGAAAGACTCAAATTATTGACCCCTTTCCACAAATATATGGAAATACTGCCTACCTAACTGTCAATATACTGGTCTTGGAAAGGCCTCTTGGAAAGAAACCTGCTTAAACCTGCACATTCCTCCACCTTCTTCAACAAACACGGTTCAACTCCTCAAGAACTGAAAAGAATGTATGAGAGTGGTGAGGACATTCCATTCCAAATTAAATTCATGCCTTCTCTAGTTATCAGAACAAATGACTTGAAACTTTTAAAATTAATACTGTTTTCTTCCCAAGATTTATTTGTTACAGCTCAGGTATTCTGTAAAATCCAGCATTCATGCCAACAATGTATTCACTTAAGGTATATTCTGCACATGATCCAGAGAGATCAAATGTGCAGTGGAATCGGTAATATTAATATTTGCTAAGTTGAAGGAACACCCACAAGGCTGAAAAGTCAAGCCAAAGAGACATGCAAAATTAATCCTTCATTGTCCTCTTGACAGTTACCACAGTCGGAACCCTAAGTTTGCTTTTCCTAAATTCCATATTTTATGCTTCTCAATTTTCATATGTGTTATGGAACTCTGATACAAGGAAAGATATACATTAAAGTCAAGGTAAAAAAAAATCTTTGAATCTTGCTGTTGGTTGCACTAAAACTAAGAATATGATTTTCTGATTATGCAATGTTTACATTTGGTATGAGTCTGGGTAGAAATCTTCAAGGATAATGATGTTCAAGTCATTAAATTAGGCAGGAATGGGAAAGTAAAACTAGGATGTTCCGGTTCAGATATGAGAAGAGACACCAGGGTGAGAAAATAAAGAGAAAAGCAGTTTAGTAGGATAATAACTAACGTTTTTTGAGCATGCATTAACAACTTTATTTCCATCATCTCTAAGCCTTACATCAACCCACAAGGCAAATATCATAATCCTCATTTTATAAATGAAAAACAGAGGCTCAGGTAATTTAAATAAGGACCAAAGTCAAATACTTGTGCCATAGTCACATTTGAACAAGAGCCTATGTAATAGCCCAAGTTTGTTTCAATAAGCCACAGAAGAAGGAGCCCTGAAGGCCTCAAGTGGCCATTTATAGAGATTAGATGGATAATGGAAAGCCACAGGAGGTTTTTAAGGAAGAAGTGCTAACACAGGATCTGTGTTTGCATAACAGTTCTCTGGCAGTGAAAAGTGACTGAAAGGAAGGGCAGTTACAAATATCTCTCCAAGAGTAGGAGGTTAAGAGGGCCTAGGTAGGGTCATGAGCACACATATGACAAGGCAAGGGCAGATGGAATGTAAGACAGACGTGGATGGAGGTAACACAGCTTGGAAATGCATTCATCAGAAATCGTCTTTGCAGATCTGACTCCCACCACTTGTGCCTGATGTATATCAGATCCTTCTCTCAGCCTAATGTAGACGTGCAAACTAAGGCAGGTTCCTCCACATTCCTTCACAATAACAATAGCAGCTGTTACTTAAGTGGTTACTCTATGTTACAGCTGTGATAGTAAATGTATTACGTAAGTTAATCTTCATAGCTAGAGATAGGTATCGTTATCAACCCATTTAATGATAAAGAAACTGAGGCTCCAAGTTAAATCATTGACTCCAGCTCTGTACTGTATCAAATGTGTTAACCACTGAGCTGTGCTACCTCTCCTGAAACTGATCCAAATTAATTCCTTCCCTCTTTCCTTTTTCCTTCCTTCTTTTCCTCATTTTGAGCACTTGTACTCAGCCCCAATATTTGTCACATACAAGAATGTATCTTTAAGTCATGTGATGTGAAGAATTATAGGAAAAAACAAGAAATAGTTATTCTGGATGATCCAAACACATGCAGTTTTATGCCATGTACACATTCTCCCAAAGTAATACTTTTCTAGCTTATGAGATGAAATAAGTGGTGAAGTACATATGAAGGCACCACCTTTCTACCAAGCTAGTAGATCATGCCTTGGCTCACAGCCTTTGTCTTATTTGATGTTATTGTCTGAGCATTGTTGGTAGATCCTAGATAGTAAGTCTATTGAGGGCAGGAAGGAAGGAGAAAAAGAAAGAGAAGGTCAGGTGCGGTGGCTCACGCCTTCTCATCCCAGCACTTTGGAAGGCTGAGGCAGGTGGATCACAAGATCAGGAGTTTGAGACCAGCCTGGCCAACATAGTAAAACCCCATCTCTACTAAAAATACAAAAAAATTAGCTGGGCATGGTGGCGGGTGCCTGTAATCCCAGCTACTTGGGAGGCTGAGACAGGAGAATCGATTGAACCCAGGAGGCAGAGGTTGCAGTGAGCTGAGATCACACCCCTACACTCCAGCCCAGGCAACAGTGCGAGACTCCGTCTCAAACAAAGAGAAAAAAACATGGTCCTTATTCCCAAGACATTCACAGGGGCCTCAAGAAAAAAGATAGTGAGACATGATGAGGATGCAATACAAGGTGGGTGATAACAGCACACAGTACTGAGAGAGCCCAACAGAAGACATAGAGCTCAGGATCACCTACCTCACTGTGAGTTTGCCAGTGACCTTCTCAGGATGTGACACACAAAGCAAACGCAACATTCCAATATGGTGGGCAAGAGTCCCTTGAAATGGACAACGCTGTAGCCTATATTTACTTATCGATTGTAGCAGAGATTTGAAGTTTCAACAGGAGTTAAGCAGGCAGAAATGGCCAGGCGAAGGGCAGGATTTCTATTGAAGAAAAAGTGTGGGTGAAGTCCCAGCTAATCTCAACAAACTTGCTCTGCACCAATGTTTAGCTTCAGGAAAGTTTACCTCCAGTACCACCATCTCTTCAGCTCTCATGCACACTCAACTCTCTGAGGAGACTTATGCCCTGAGCACACCCATCAACCTGTTCTCAATGCAGCCCCCAATGACCTCTAGGTTGTGAAATTCTATGGCATATTTCTATCCTTGTATTTCTTGTATTTCCAGTACACACTGTCTTGAAATCTGCTTCCCTTCTCTTTGGCTACTCCTTAGTCACCTTTGCAGAGACTGCTACTGCTACCCTGTGTGTATCACCTCAATGTTGGTATTCCTAATAACTCTGTCCATACCCACTTTTTTCCTGACCTCCAGATGCCATCCCAGGCTGTCCTACACAGAACTGCCTCCAAACTTGAAGCCGCGTCGCAGACCTCTCCTGAAGCTCCAGACTCATATATCCAATTGCCAGTTGGCCATCACTGGAGATCTTCTTGAGAAACCTCAAAGTAAACATGTTCCTCAAGCCTGATGCTCCTCTTAAATTTCCTGTCTCATCACATTGTTATCCATCAAGTCACACTGGTTAAAATTCTGCAGTTTAGACTCCTTCTCTCCACCCCAAAGTTGTGTGGATGCTAATTCCTTCATAACTCTAAAATAGGTATCTACCTTTCCATCTTTGGTGCCACCCCTGAGATCAGGCCCTTATAACTTTTCATCTGGACAAATGCTCCAGTCATTATCTGGTCACTTTCCAATCAGTCATCCAAAACAGAAGCCAGAATGATTGGTCTAAATTACATTATTCTTCATGTCACTGGCTGAAAACCCTTTACTGCCTCTCCAAGCCCTCAGGGTGAAGTCACACTCGTTAGTTTGTCCAGTAGTGACCCCGGTCTACTTCTAGCCTTAGTTCATGCCATTCTCACATGCAACCCACATTCCAGCAACACCAAACTACTTGCTACTCCCAGTTGCACCAAGATCTTTTATGTCACTGTGCTTTCCCGTATGCTTTTCCCTCCCCATGGAAACCATTCCTCTCCTGTCTCCACCTGGTTCATTACTACAGGCTGCCAAGAAGGTACCGAAAGGTTAAACTCTTCCCCATGCTGTCCTCTCCCAGTGGCCCTGTGTACTTTATCACTGGCCTGCTTGTCAGCCTCCCTGAACAGTCTCCTTTGTTAGCCAACAGACAAAATGCATTATTAATTAATGCCTAGCACAGTCACGAGCACTTATCAGCACTCCATAAGTGCTTGCTGAGATAATGAATGAATAAATACACCCCTCTTCATGGATGTGGCTTGCAGAATCTTGCTTTCCCTTGCTTGTAGCCCACTAGAATGTATATAATCTTCATATGAAAATATGCTGAGATATTATTTTATATTGACATAATATTTTAAAGATATTATATATTGACATAACATTTTAAAGATAGTCCAACCAGTGACATTAGCTGACCCTTTGTGGGTCAATATTTAGAAGCCACAGCAAAAGGCTAATGTACATTTAACCTTATGCCAGGTTTTCTTTGCTTTGATTTGGTTTGGGGGATTTTTGTTTGTTTGTTTGTTTGGAAGGTTTTTTTGTAATGAAATTATATACAGTAATTTTTTTCACTCTTCCGTTTATTTGCCTGTTTTCTAAGTTCAATACATTAATTTTACTTCATTAGTATACCTTATTATTTTAGTTCCATAGTTCTATCTTTACAATACCGTTTTGAATTCTGAATCTGTCATTCAGTATATTATTACTAATCTCAGTTTAAGACATTTGCATATTAGGTAAGTGATATACATCTCTCTCCCCAAGTTGTGAAGAAAAGAAAAAACACTTGGAACAGAAACTTGAAGCATGCCATTAAATAATTGCCTCCAGATTTACTAATTTACTAATCCTCATTCTTGTGCTAAAATTATTTAATTAGAGGTTACAGCCTACGCTCAGTATTCTTGATGAGGTATCCTGAAAAACTCTACAACATGATTTGCTTGTATTTTAACTTTTATCTAAGTCTATTAATGCTATCAAATGGCATGTGAGGTTAGTTTAACATGACTTGTTTTTGCTTCCACGTGTTCATTACTCTGCTTCATCTCTAAAACTGTTTATCAACAAACATCAAGTTCACATGTTGATACATTCAGGACCCACATCTTTCCACTTTCTAAAAACTAGCACATTTTCCATCTCTTGGCATCTGTCCTGCTAAATCACCAAGTGTGTTTTGCAATCCCTTCATCAAGAAATTGCAGTATTGTGGGATGTAATTCCTCCAGGCCAGAAACCTTAAAACTCGTTAACACAAACAGAGATTCTCTGTCTCTTCAGTTTCCTTTTTACCAGCATTTTCCTACCCTTTCCTGTTTCAAAACTAATTACCTTGATAGAAAAAGCAGGAAGAAAATCAAACCTGCATAGTAGTGCATTCTTTTGGTCACCAGATCAACATGAAGCCACTTGCCCCAGGCATATGACCGAAGGCATTGTCCTTGCACCAGGCAAAGCAGATGTCTGTTAGCTGGTGCGTCTAAATTAACCATTTTGGATCAGGCTACAGCAGCTTTCTCATTTCGATCTGTTCTATAAACTTAGAATTGTTCTATGTCCTTCTGAACTTCAGCTTCCCTAACACTACATTTGCAAATTCTCAGCATTCTTTTCCTTTAGGTCCTTGGTTAATTAACCCTCCTTTCACCTTTTGCCCTGTCCCTTTAAAAAAAAAAAAAAAAAAAAAAAGATCCATCTTATGCTCCCTTCCAGCTCTGTCAGTCTGTATTTCTAAGACTCCAGCAGATTTCATTCACACTTTTTGATAAGCCTAAAATGGTGTCATTAACAAACATGTATCAAGCACCT
Organism: Plecturocebus donacophilus; assembly: GCA_004027715.1. Classification (NCBI taxonomy): domain Eukaryota; kingdom Metazoa; phylum Chordata; class Mammalia; order Primates; family Pitheciidae; genus Plecturocebus; species Plecturocebus donacophilus. The sequence continues at coordinate 35,254 of PVKP010001399.1, read as the reverse complement.
TCCTCTACCAGTTTTCTCAACTACTACAAATTTCACTTCCTGCAAGTATTAGCACATGCTGAAAATCTGCTCTGACACAAGCACTGCAGAATTTCTCACCCTGCTCAGGCAGGTGCCTGACCTGGGAATCTGGAGAAAATCATGTTCTAAACAACTTGTTCTAGGTCATTTCCTCCATCTAAACTTAGAGCCCCTCCTTGACCCTGAACTGTACTTCATATCCTGTAAACTCTTTGTATTCTTCACTGTTACAAAGCATTGTGAACATCAGATCTTGAGACAGAAAAGTACAAGTTTGTACTGATGCTCACAGTATAGTAAAAGGAGTTTTCTTAATCCCCCAAAAAGCCAATGTACAGCTTTTGCCTTGTATCCCAGATGTCATTTAGGACCACATGGCCCCATAGACAAGCATCAAAAAGGATAAACTAGGCTCAAGCCTTCATAACTTCTCCAGAGGAAATTCCAGTGCCCTCCCATGACAGCTGCAAATTCTCAGGGGGTGTACATTTAATAGCAACTTTTGGCTCCAAGATTTTAATTTTGTCGTTATTTAATTTATTGGTGAAGTGGCCATCACCTTACCAACACAGGCCATGGTTAACTTCTTCTCAGTTTTCACAGAAAACAAAAAATATCCCGTGAGATAGCCCTGTGGGGCAGCTGCCACCTTCTTGCTTCCAGCCCCAGGATGAAGCTATCTGAGAAGATAGGAAAAGCAATCTGGAGCCTGAGGTACTGTCCCTGGGACCTTCCCTGCCTCTAGATCCTTTACTTGGTGCATAGAAGTGAGAGATTATGTCTTCTCACAAGGCTGACCAATTTACTTCAGCTATAACTAGGATGCATTCACTTTTCAACTTCTCTTTATCTCCATTGCATGCTGCCTAAATCCCATGTGTTACCCCACAGGCACAATACAACTTGTTCATTTTTAACATTTCAATACAGAATATAATGTCAATCCTTCAGAACTGGAATTTCAGGCTGGTCTTCAGCTGCCCATTTACAGATTATCTCTTTCAGTTCAACTGCTTCTATAAATGACTGATCGTATTCATTACATGTCCCGCTTGTTTTTTTTGTTTTTGTGGGTTTTTTCCCTAACTTCCTTCTCAGAAAGTAACTTTAACTTCAATCTTGAAGATACCACGTGGTTACCTCCATTTACTACCCACAAGGGGCTAAACTAAATGTTCCTGAAGGTCCTTTCCAGCAGTAAAATTTATGACTCTATATAAGAACCAGTTTCACTATCTGCCACAGATTACACATAAATGCTTTTCTTTTATCTGAGCTTATGTCAGGTGGGGCATCCTCTAAATCTAAAAGCAAAACCATTTTATTTAGGATCCTTTTAGAACAAACAAAACAAAAAAAAAAAAAACAAGTAGCTGGAATATAACTTTTGTTTTTGATTTTTGTTCTTTTTTTTTCTTTGCTTTGTAAGAATGGAGAAAGGGAGTCTTTGTGCCCTTAAATCAATCATTTTTACTGTTAGAAACATTACTTGATATGATTTATTTCATTACAAAATAGATCCTAATAAGCATTCAGAGTAACACATGATGGTTAACATTAAGAGTGAAATAATGAAATCTCAACTGAGTGAGATCTTGGTTAGTACATCTAACGCTAAAACCTCGTATCTTTTATTGGGCTTGAATCCCATTGGTAAAATAAATCAATAATGTAACACCTGGTCCTGCACTGAAGGAAATTTGGAAATATCTTGTTCCACACCCAGAAAAGCCTTGCAGCTGCAGAACAAAGCAGCACTGTGCATGTTCTTTAAAGGATATGACTTTTTCAGTCAAGGGGAGAGGAAACGCACAGGTAGTATGTGACTCCCTTGTTTCTAACTGTCACCGAGGCAGAGGCCACAGCACCACTGAGGCTGATGCTGGCTGACAGTGGCAGCATATTGCTTGCTCGATGTGATGATACAATTCAAGGAGAACTTCTGCAGCCCTCATTATCTGCTGCTGTACTCACTCGATGCCGCCTCTGCTCCCTTCAGGAGGGGAGATTATTAAATATAATTCTACTAATTGTGGCTTGGTGGAAAAGTTGGATGGGTCCCGAATCAGTGCCCCAAAGGAAGAACAACAGGAGGTAAAGATTGGAGGGCTTTTATGGTGGTACTTGAAGATAATTATCGATATAGAAACCAATTCCAGAGTGAAAATAAATTCAGTCAAGCCCAGACTGTTTTCATAATACAGCATAGCTCCCTTTTAATGTGAAACATTAATTGATTTTCCCTGAGGGGGGAAAATTCTTGCAATCTCAGACTCCTGGACTGAGCCTCAGGCCCAGGGCATCAAGCAGCAAGTGGGAACTTAAAGTAGCCTCAAGCGTCTGTTGCAGCTTCCTATCCTCTTGTCAAGGTAGCTAGGCTGTGGCATATCTTATTTTGGGTTCTCCAGAGAACCAATAGACGGTCAAAATATCAGACCCTTCAGTGTATACCACATTTTATAAAAATAATATTACTATAAATTGATTCATAATGTAACATAGACCCAAAAGTAGATATTGGACATGATGATACTGATCCATCACTATGCTTTGGTACATTTAAGATGCAATTCAGCTAATATCAAAGAATTCAGTTTTTCTCTTTAAAATATCATGACCCAGAATCTCTGATAAGCATACCCAGGCAGAGTCATTTTCATTCTACAGAAAGGATTACGAGTACACTTTAGATGGCCTTTCTAATGGGGTAGAAGTGGGCAATAAAATCTCCAAGAGAGCATTTGCCATTGGTTGGCAGTAATAGACTCTAGGTTTTTATTTTACAATCTAAGATTTCTCTGACTTTCCTAGATGCAGAGAAATAGCCCTGGTTACAGGTGGCCATTATCTGGATGCATCCTTGTAAAACACACATCCTAAAGAGAGCTGTGAAGCAGTCACTCAAATCTGTGGCAACCTGGCAGAAGAACATGAATCCAGGCAGAAGAGTATACATATATGAGCCACACTAACAATTCAGTGTTTTGTAAAATGTGGAACATATAGTCATGATAACCTTAACTGGTGCAGGAGATGGTTTTGGCTATCAAATAGATGTAAGTTATAAACTTTAATACTAATGAATCACTGTATGAGAAAGTTATTCTCTGTTCAGTCTATCAACCTACTTTATAAGACCAAAAAAAAATCTGTTTGGTGTTTCTCTTTAATAAAAGTCTCTAAAATTTGCCAATCTCTCGTTTTATTAGAAAGATAGCAGCATCAAGTATCAACCTGTAATTAAATAATATTGTTTGGTCTTTACTGTACGAACTTTCACAATAACTTTTCATTTATGAAATCTACAACTGTTTTTCTGTATATGACAGCAATAAAGTTTCCCCTTAAATATATTAAATTCGAAGGAGAAGTAGGTACATTGTAGGAAAAAAAAAACTGTTAGGTGAAAAACAATACAGGAAGCATATGGATCTGGCAAAAATAGCGAAAGCAGAAGATGAATAACCAAAGTGTAGGAAGAGCCACAATGCCTAGAGATTGGGAGCAAGATTTCACCCTCTCCCAACTCTTGCCATAGGGGCTGGATAAATGTTGTGGAGGCTGTCCTGTGCATCATGGATATTTATCGGCATCCTTGGCCTCTACCCATTAGATGCCAAAAGCACCTTTCTCCCCATGTTATGACACAAAAAAATGTCTTTAGACTTTTCCAAATGCTCCCTGGGGGAACAGAATGACTCTGGTTTTAAAATAACTAATTTAAAGCAATATGGTATCCAAGTAAATGTTTCAGCTAGAAGGTAGACAGAGAATAGCAATGGGCGTCATGGAAGTGATCATGTGAAGAATTCCAGGAGTGAAAGCCTCAATCAGAGCAAAATAATACATGAAGTCAGAGAATGTTGGGTAGATACATTTTAATAAAGAAAGAGATCTCCTTGGAGGGTTTCTCCCATCCACTAGTTCATTCAAATATATTAAGATCAACCATACTACCTCTAATAAAGAGTTCTAGGTATGGATCCCAAAAATGAGGTCACTGAGGCTGTTTGCCTTTGCAATTCATTTCTTTATTCAACCAGAGAGTATAATGGTTTTGTAAACCTTCAGGGAAAAAAATGCCACATAGCCTGCCAATCTGGCATGACTCAGTAGGCTGAACTGGCCTGGCTTTTTTATAAGGTGTTTGGCAGGCTGAGTATTTAATTTCATTCTTTTATTTTATGTTTTGGGTGCACATGCCCAGAGGCCTTTGGACAATTGCCTCTTTTTTTAATAAAGCTAATAAATGCCCAAAGGAAATTTACCTATATCTAAACTGACATAACAAAGCTGACACATCAGAGGGGTCAGGCATAAGGGATTCCAACAATTTATATAAATGGAGGAAGCTGGCATAAGTTTGGACTGTCTGGAGTTATTACTCAGTCATTGGCAGCCTTCCAGGCTGTTCATAATTTTAAATAAATTCTGATCTTGGTGATGTATACTTATTGATCAAGTTTTCAGAAAGTCATCACTCTGTACTCTTTGACTACATATTGATCTGAAATCTCTACAGTTCCTGAGAGAGGTCTGGCATTACATTAGCTATTATGTGTACCACAATTTATCCTTCTATTTGAATCAAGCCTGTGGATAAGTGACTCATTCTGTTCCACTTACCATGGAGAGAAACCTGGATAGCTACTGAAAAACTAGATTCTCAGGTCCTATCTCAATTCATCACTAATTTTCTTTAGTCATTTCATTTCTCAAACTCTGTTTCTCCTAAAGATTAAAAAAGTAAATGGTGTCATCTATGGAAAAGAAACATTAGGTGTATATTATTTCAAATTCCTGTTCTAAAAATATGTTGTCTTCTTGTACAAAGACACTGCTACAGACTTATCTGTGATTTGGAGTATTTTTTTTCTCACATGGCAGTCAGTGGGTAGTAGGTTTTAAGGACAATCTAACCCAACTTCCCTTGTAAATAATGGGGCACATCTCTAAAATGGCTGGCTGGAATGAGAGAAAGAGCCAGGGGCCAGACAACAGCTTTTCCACATATAAAGCTGACTGATTTAAAGAAATGTACTTGTTCATTAATTCAACAAACATTTATTGAATGCATACTCTCTACAGAGTCCTGTGCTACACGCTAAAATTCGCAACAGTGAATAATAAACTGTTCCAAACCTTGTTTACCCCCAGGTACTAGGAAACTCTGCTCAGCAGCTAAAATGGTTCTCATACCACAGGTTTTCTACATATATGCAAATAACATACAAGACAAATGACTATTATTCTACCACACTTAGTATGCTTCATCTGGTAGTGCTGTCTTAGGAACTGAGCTTCCACTGAGTGAAATACTCAACCTCTGTGGTAGAAATAGTACATGATACTATCTCTTCCCTCCATATTTATTCAGATTTTTTGTGTGTATTAGATGTTCTAGAAATCCATGCTTTATAAGCTCAGTTGGGTCCCAAGTAGCTGGTGCTTAAAAATACTTTCTTTAGCCCCAATTGATTATCTTTCTATCTTTCAGAATGAGATTTTCCAAGTTTTTGTTGTTGTTGTTGTTGTCATTATTATTGTTGAGACGATGTCTCACTCTGTCACCCAGGCTGGAGTGCAGTGGCACAATCAAGGATCACTGCAGCCTCAACCTCCTGGGCTCAAGGGACCCTCCCACCTCAGCCTCTCAAGTAGCTGGGACTAGAGGCATGTACCAACACACCAGGCTAATTTTTGTATCTTTTGTAGAGATGGGGTTTTGCCATGCTGCCCCGGTTGGTCTTGAACTCCTGGGCTCAAGAGATCCACCAACCTCAGCCTCCCAAAGTGCTGGGATTTGAAGCCACCATACAAGATGCCCTTCTGATTTGTATCCAAGAATGTTGTCCCTAATTCATGGAAATAATTATCAGATTTTCTTGCCTTCCAGCCCCTCCTCTTCAAGATGTCCCCTTTTCTTCATCCCTTATTTGTTTCTTCTCATTTGACTTAAACGAGGCGGTGGTCCTTCTCCAGAAAACTCTGAACTGTGTATCACTAGCCTAGCCCTTCCTGGTTCACACAGGATAATGCATCATCAGTCAGCCCATTATTTTTTCCATATTCCATTTCTGTGGGAGCCTCTTCTTTTGCTTGTTGTCACCCTATTTCTTTATAAAATAAAGGTAACCCTTTAGCCCAACAATTCAATTCCTGGGAACACATCTTAGAGTAACCCTCATACAATACATAGGCCCATAATCCAAATCTTTTCCAGGATTTCTCCCTGTCAATAGTCCTAAAGACTCAGATGTTGTCTCTGAGAAATTTTAATCTCCCTCATTTTAGACTTAATGATAGGTGGGTTCTTATATCCAGGATGTATTACTTTTTTAAGAAAAACAATAGGATTTTTTTGAACGCCAATAACTTTTCACTATATCCAATTACTCATCTAATGCTATGGATTCTACTTCTGAAATAATGCTCAAATCTAACCTTTCCCTCTGGCTCTAACCTTTCCCTCACTCCTGCCCATGTTCAGTACTTCTTCAGATATTAACAGATCAGTCACAGCATCTTGATTGAACTTCCTGCCTCTGTATTCAGCACTTTACAATTCTCCTTCCACAAAGGCATCTCTTCTAAAACTTTAATTGGATCATGCCATTGTCAGCCTCAAACACCTTCAGTGGCTTCCCATTATCTACCAACTAAAGTAGGAGCGTCTTACATGGCATGTAAAGCCTTGAGAATATGACCCCAACATCCTTTTCTAGTCTTTTCATCTCCATTCATCTTTCTCCACAAAAATTCATTGTAGCCATACCAGACTTCTTCTTTGAACAGGAGCTTCTGCCCTTCATTCTTTGTTAGTGCTTCTTCCGAGACTTGGGATTCCCTCCCCCGTCCATGTCCGGCTAAATCCATACCTTACTCATCCAAATCACACCCACCACCTGTGAAGCTTCACTTAAGCCACTCATTAGAATTAGTCATTCCTTCTTTTTACTGCAATGGTCTCATCTGCCTCCAATATTATACTTACCATGCTGTGTCACAATTACATATAGAGTTTTACATTCCTCAAGGTTATGAGCTTTTGGAAGTCATAGGCTATTATTATTAATGGTTGTATTATTTCCACATATGTAATATGCGGCATATACTAGCTGTTGAGTAAACATTTATTTAATGAGAGTTATAGAATTACTCATATCAACATTGAAATTAGTATCTAATTTTTTTTGAGACAGAGTTTTGCTTTTGTTGCCCAGGCTGAAGTGCTATGGTGCGATCTCAGCTCACCACAACCTCTGCCTCCCGGGTTCAAGCGATTTTCCTGTCTCAACCTCCTGAGTAGCTGGGATTACAGGCATGCACCACCAGGCCCTGCTAATTTTGTATTTTTAGTAGAGTGAGGTTTCTCCATGTTGATCAGGCTGGTCCCAAACTCCCAACTTCAGGAGATCCGCCCGCCTCAGCTTCCTAAAGTGCTGGGATTACAGGCATGAGCCACCATGCCCAGCCAGTATTTTATATTAGCTTAGTATTATGTTCTATTTCGATTGCTTTAGTTTTCAAACTTTACATGAAAGTACTACAGCCAAAAGGCTTACATGTGGTTTTAAATTTGAGCAAAAATGGAACAGAACAGAATTTTCTTCATAAATTTGGCTCTTTAAAACTACATATTTAATATTAACAATAATAATTGTCTTTTATTGAATATCTGCTAATGCCAAGCACTGATTTAGCATCATGTATTTATTATATCATGTAGCTTTCTTGAAAAAGAAAATCTCTGCAATAAGTACTATTTTATCCCCATTTTGCATATGAAGAAACTGAATCTCAGAGAATTCATTAGCTCCAGGTCATACAGACATGTGGAACTGCCAGGCATCACAGACAAATGTATCTGATACTACAACCCACGTTCTTCAACTCTGTCCCACTGTGTCCTCATTAACTGCGTGAGAAAGAGGCTTATGAAGACTAAGCAAGGACCCTGAGAGGAGAACTAGACTGGAGAAGACAGATGATACAGGGTCCGCCTCAGGATGTCGGAAGAAAAAGGTTGCACATTGATTAGAAACATGGAGTAAGGCAGGAGGAGAATTACAGGACAGCAGGTAGGTCACCAGGTATTCGGTAGCTCAAGAAAATCCTTGCAACGTGTGAACTTACGGTTTGGAGTAGGTGGCGTGATGAAATCGAGCCCTTCCCATAGATTACTTCCTTGTTTAAGCTGCCCTTCCCCCAGTCCCTATTTGACAAATCTTGAAAACTGCCCTAAAAATGTCAATGGAGCCTCTATTCATTTTTGTCAATTTTTTTTTCTCACATTAAAGTATACATTAAATTAAGGACTGGAGAAACATAGGTCATTTAGTAAAAATTAGTGTCATTATTACGTGAGTCTCTCAAAGTAGCAACCAGCTCCATACATTTTTTTCACCTTTCTCTGAAAATGTTTCTGTCCTATATAGGAGATATCCTCAGAATAAGACTCTAGAGATCACAAAGAGAGAAGGAAGAAATGTTTGTGAGCAAACATTTATGTTTGCCCTATATTACTCGAGCTTTCATTTCTAGGTGGGTTATTTTGTTTTGTGTAAACCAAGGAGTGTTTGTGTTCTATTTCACATAGCCTAAGAATTCTATATCCAAATCTACAGCAATTCCTTTTTTCTCTCTTTTAAATTTATCCTCAGAAGTCCTTTCTTCCTTCCCTTTAAATGTATCTCTCATAACTAAGTGGCTGTGGGGGAGGGCCCGAAGGTTCAAGAAAGAAAAATGCCTCTGAACACGCAGCCAGATGCCAAATATGTCTATCCAAGGAGAATTACCCAACTTCTCCTTATTCATTTTCTGCCTTTATGGGCTTATATGTCTCATTAGATCATAAGCCCACAGGGAGAATTTGTGCTTTTAGGATCTATTCAGCAAGTAGTATATTGCAAATGCTGAAAAGATGCTTATCTTTAGAAATATGCAATGATGTAAAGTTATAATAGTCACGGAGGAGAAGAACTGACCTATTTCTTGTTAAAATTATCTGCAGTTTATGTCAAAAAGAGATAAAAAGATTTTATTCAAAATATTAACCTCTAGAAAACCTCCCAGAAAGGAGTCTTGGCTAGGAATCAGAAAACTGGGCATATCCTAATTCTTTCATTAACTCATTCTACGAAATTGAACCAGTTACTTTACTTTTTTATACTTGTTTCTTTGTTCATAAAACAGGCATTCGAGCCCCTTCCTACTGTCCTCATCAGAGATTTCTAAATATCACATGAAAATAACTATGTGAAAGTACATTCAATAGTTTAAAACAATAATTCATTGCCATGGTGGTTGTTATTATGCAATTTGCTTTTCAGTGATTTTCAGTTCACCACAGTGAAATCAGCACATGCACTTTCCTTTACTCCCCAAATCATACCACACTAAGAATAATCAATGCTTAACAGATACAAATCCACAAAGCACAAACACAAAGAAACAGCAGGGGATGAGCAGTATTAACACACATTTGGAAGATGAAAAGCTGACCGAGGAACTAGACTCTTGAGAAAGCTGTCAAGTACCTAGAGACCAAGTCAATTCCAACTCCAGAGCTACAGCCAGCAGTTATCTCAGGAGGAAGGGCTGGGGCAGGGGCTTGGCTCAGGCCATGAGCTGGAAGCCTGAGAAGCAGGAGCAATTCTGCCTCCTGTAGTGCCCTTCCTGGATGTACAGAGAAGTTCCCATTTCAGGGTAACAGGCAGGGTGTAGAGAAAGGAAAAGATGCTGTACAGAAATCATGAGAGTTAAGTAAAAGTCTAAATACTCAACAATGAGATGCCCTTTTCTGCTGCTGCTAGTCAAAATGTCCTTACCACCTGATATAAATACCATGAGGACAACCAGGAGATGAGCCCTCCCTTTGTACTCATTAATGATTTAGAAATATGGAGATAAATACCAGGAGACTAGCTAAAAACATTAAAAGTGTACACCCCACAGGGCTGGCAGCTCCAATACTTAGCAGTAAAACCCTTGAAATACTAATAAACCACTTATGTGTATTAGCCTGAAAAAATTAAATATTTTTTTGAAGATTTATCCTTCAAAGACGCCGGCGTATAGACTAATAGAAGGAACTGATAGATTCCCCACTTTTGATTTTATTGACTAAACCAGATTAAATTCAACAGATGGGGAATATAATAAAATCTACCTAAAACGACACATGCCACTTAGAAATTTTTTTATGCTGAGTCAGCCCAGTTGGGGCAGAAGCAACTTGTGCTTGACAGCAATTTATGTGATAGTTTCTTGGGTTTTGGTTTTTTTGTTTTGTTTTTGTTTTGGCAGGATCTTGCTCTGTCACCCAGGCTGGAGTGCAGTGCAGCAATCTCAGCTCACTGCAACCTCCATCTCCAGGGTTCAAGTGGTTCTCATTGCCTTGGTCACCTACGTAGCTTCAGATTACAGGCATGTGCCACCACACCTGGCTACTTTTTCTATTTTTAGTAGAGGCAGGGTTTCACCATGTTAGCTAGGCTGGTCTTGAACTCCTGGCCTCAAGTACTCCACCCACCTCAGCCTTCCCAAGTGAACATGATAGTTTATCCTTTGTGGAAAAGGTGAGCAGCAGGGCCCTGGTACTCTGGGGCACAACTGCTGATATAGAGCTTACTCTGAGACACTGGTACCAGCTGCCTGACCTGCTTCATTTGTGAGCAGGTAACAGAAAACTTGCCTAATGATGTTTCTCCCTTCCTTTGACCTCCCCATTCCAATTCAATACTACCTGAGCACTATTTCCAAAATTAATTCTGTTCGAGTCATCCTTCTTCAATAAATCCTTCACTGGCCCCACCGACTTTGGAATAAAGCCCAGTCCCCACCATCTACCAGCTTCATCTAGGGAGCTTCCCACTGTGCCCAGCAGAGAACCAACTATCCCTCTCTCCCCCCAGTCTCTCCATGCACTTCCATGCTTCCAGAGTTTCATACGCTCTTCCCAAAGCATTCCCTGGAATGCTTTGCCCTAGCTTTTCCTGGCAAAGAACCACTTCCTTTCAAATCAGCTGAAAAATCATCATCTGTTCTCAACCCAACAGGACTAATTACTTGCTCTTCACTTCATGTTCTTCATGTTCCCACTCTGTGCTGCAGTTATTTGCTTGTCACTCCAATCAAACTATGTTTTCTCAAGAGCAGGAATTAGTATCTAGCAAAGTGTCAGACACACAGTCAGCCCTCAAGGAGAGTTGATTGAATGAACCAATAAAGAGTGAATTAATCTAACATGAATCTGGGCCTTGTTACACCTTATATTTGAATTTCTGTAACACTAATGTGAGAAAATATAATTTGCATTCCCCTGGTTGGTTAATATCTAAGCTCACAGGGCATGAGGCCTAATCATCTCAAAAATAGAAATCAGATCAGTGCTCTACACTCTTTAAAGATAATAGAGGGGAACAGAAGCAAGGGATACCCAATGCTGTAAGAGCCATTGTTCTCTTGAGGTGTTTCTGGGTTTTTTAAAAGTACTAATTTAAAGGAATTTTTAATATTAATTTTAATTTTCATGAGAGCATTCAAATTTAGCAAAATATTTCATGGTTGGACTAATATGTGCATTTACCTCACAAAAATATTACACTTCACCATTCACATTTGACTTTTTAAAATATTAGACAAAAGCCAAAAACTCAACTGGTCACAGAAAATCACGGAATTGAAGTCCCTTTACCTTTCTTCATCTTTATGATCACATGCTATCACTGTTAGTTTGTAACCTACTGTTTAAAAGCAGTAGCATTAAGTACCACAGGGCAGGGGACATAAACTGCACACCTCGCAGCTCACACAATACTGAGCCCTAATGAATCACTCTCAAAACCAACGCCTGTAGCTGACTTGGCCTGCAGCAGGGTCTCCTATACACTCCAAATTAACTTCTATGCACATTGGAATTTTTATTAAAGAGTAGGATAATAAAAACATGTTCAATTGGAAGCATTGATATACATTCATAAAATTCAACAGTAAGCATAGTAATTATTTAGCACTTAGGCCAACAAAATATTTCCTTTGCAGTATCTCACCTCTGAAATTGTTTGAAATTGCTGGAGCAGGGTGACAATAAGAAGCCCATGAACTCATAGGCAGTTTTATAACTGGTTTTAAAATCTCTATAGGCAATGCATCTCCTTACTGCCTGCTCTTGGGAAGGCAACAGGAATGATCATCTTTCCCCTTCCTCTATTGTATTATCCCTCCTTCCTTCCTTCCAAAAAATCCAGAGCAGGCATAGGACCTGGAAAAAACGTGACTCTCCCGGAGAGCACAGCTGAGTAGCCTGGCCTGACAGGTGAGAAACAAGCTTCCACAGCCTTGCAAAGGAGTCTGACACTCTCTGCATTCAGACCTCAACCACCTCCCAGTGGTGTTCAGCCACATACCCCCAGCTGTGGGAGAACTGCCTTCTCCCATTTCCTTAGGAATCAGTCTCACTTCCTTGGTCCCCTAATACATTAATTTGCTTGGGTTGCCATAACAAAATGCCACAGACTAAGTGGATTAAACGTTTATTTTCTCACAATTCTGGATGTTGGAAATCCAATACTGAGATTTCAGCAAGGTTCTTTCTTCTAAGGCTTCTCTCCTTGGCTCCTAAGTGTGTTCACATGGCATCTCTAGGTCTGTGTGTTGTCGGCATCCTAATCTTTTCTCCTCACTAGCGCACCAGTCATATTAGATCAGGGCCCACCTCAATGACCCCATTTTACCTTAACTATCTCTTTAAAGATGCTGTCTTCAAAAACAGTCACTTTCTGAGGAACCGGGGTTTGGACTTCAGCATGTGAATTGTGGGAGGACATCATTCAGCCTATAACACCTACAAGGCATTCAACCCAACACCCTCTGCTTCCTCCCATGTCCAAAGTTCATCATGCACTTGCACACCCAGGTCATCCCTTTCACCTCCCTGCCATTACCCAAACTCATGCTCTGCATGTCTCTTAACTCCCTCCGTTGATGATCTGATTGTTGGAATAACTGATGATATGGTTAGGCTTTCTGTCCCCACCCAAATCTCATCATGAACGGTAATCCCTAGGTGTTGACAGAGGAATCTGGTGGAAGGGGACTGGATCATAGAGTCAGTTTTCCCCATGCTGTTCTCATGATAGTGAGTGAGTTCTCATGAGATCTTATGGTTTTATAAGTGTTTGACAAGTTCCTCCTTCACTCACTCTTCTCTCTCCTGCTGCCATGTGAAGAAGGTCCTTGCTTCCCCTTCACCATCCTCCATGATTGTAAGTTTTCCTGAGGTCTTCCGAGCCATGCAGAACTGCAAGTCAATTAAACCTCTTTCCTTTATCAATTACCCAGTCTCAAGTATTTCTTTACAGAAGTGTGAAAATGGACTAATATGACTGGCTTTAGCCCTCAAAGAAGAAACGGTATGCTAGAGAAGTTAGATAACTGAATGACACTCTAAGTAATAAAACATGCATCTGGCAGGGTGAAAGTGAGGAGTTAGGCCTTTGGGTGCATTTCCCTCTTCTACTTCATGTCACTACCTCCCTCCTCACTGCCCACCCCATGCCCCAAGAAGCACAGATGGGGTTCCAGGATAAAATATGTGGATGCCTTTTCATACCATACCTCCTCTTCCCCTTCCCACTCAAAGCCCATGTCACTGCTCACCTTGGCAGTGAACATGGAGTTTAGTAAACGTGGAAGATCATCTCTTAGAGGGGAAAGTTAGGAACATAGAAAATTGCATCACAAAATGCAAATTCCCATACTCGTAAGTTCTCTTAGATATTATGCTTCAATAGCTACAGTGTGACTTAAACATGCTAGGATCTGTGTAATATCATCCCTGTATAACCAGCCTCTGATGTGGCATCTGGTGCCTAGGAAAACCATGCCTTTTCACATTTTTTTATTATGTAATTAGCAAATCATAAAGACAGGAAAGTTTTAGATTGCATCTAAAAAGGGAACACAGTCCCAAATAAGCATTGTCATATGCCACAAGTTACATTTTTACCTATCAGCATTATGGGTACCCAGAGAACTATTCTGGAATGCACATTTAAATAATGAAAAACAAACAAAGGGAGAAAAGATGTCGATGCTTTTTGGCACTGTACACTATAGCTTTCTGCAGTCGCATACATGCATTTGTTCTTAAGCTTCTTGAGGAAAGGAACTGAATCTTTCAGTACTACCAGTTACCTTGAAAAAAAAAAAAAAGAAGCAGCAGCACTCTATAACTATGTTGAACTGAGCTAAACTGAATTGAATACATATTTATTTGCTGGCCTATGAACACATAAATAGCTTATTGATTTTCACCTGTTCAGTCAGTGATAGAAACAGGATCAGAACACAGATTTCCATGTGACAATTTCAGTCACTATAATGCTCCAAATATCTAAGTTTAAAAAAGACTTTACACATTTCAGAAATAAGAAATTTAAATAGAATGGAATTTATATTTTGTCTATTATCTGTTATCATTATTTCTAAATTCCTCACAACATTCAAGCTTGTCTATTCAGCATTTAATTGTCCTTATTGCACCCAAAGTAGTCTTTGTTCAAGAAAAATATTAAATAAACAATTTAGAGATGAAGAAAAACATGACATTCAGTACTGTCTTACTTTCAGAAAATAATTCTGTATGCATGAAGAGTGTACTATGAACTAGGGAATAATTTAACTTTATGACCCTCATATTCAGTTGTTAATTACTTTTTCGTTGTCCTCAATATATTTCTATTGCATCAATGGGAAACTATAGTGGTCCTCCAGTGACCAAAATTATATGTATCAATTCTTATGAATATTAATTAAAAGCTTTCTGTCTTCATGGAAAACCATCTACTCCCTACTTCAAAGGCATTGAATTTCAGTGCTATAAAAAATATACTTCAGTTAAAATTTTCAGCACATCCCAATCAATAAGATTATGGGTTCTTTTGTTGTTCTTCTTCAACTTCTGGAAAAAAACAGTTTTAAATGAAGTAATTGATCTACAACATTTTGCCTGTAAAATAGCCTGTTTCAAAAGAAAATAAATATGCCATATCTGGCTTATGAAAAAGTACGTGTCACAGAGAGAAAGTCGTTTAGTTATCAAGATCTTTAACAACCGAGTGAGCAGAAGTTGGGAGAATCAATCAAACATGTTTGCTGTGTGCTCATCCCCACAGTGGCAGAGCACTTAGTGGGGTTATGGATATGAGAAAAGAGTTATCATAATCTTGCACTCACGGTGCTTAAAGAAAAAGTTCCAGTGTCTGCTCATACGTGCACACACACACAGGAGCACATTTAGTAAAGCGCTAATACGTGTAGAAGGGGTCCTACTCATCTGAGTGTTTGTTCTTTTCTCTTGTTTCTTTCCTTGTTCTTTGAGAACAGAACTGGCAACTGGAGAGTATATGGTGAACAGAGCTGAAGGCAGGTTGTGTCTAAATACTGTGCCAAACAGTCATTCTTAATCTTGGTTTTGCTGCCTTCTAAAATAAGTTTAATTACGTCAATAACAAAATATGCCAAATTTTATCAAAGCAAAATTG
Source organism: Plecturocebus donacophilus (assembly GCA_004027715.1). Classification (NCBI taxonomy): domain Eukaryota; kingdom Metazoa; phylum Chordata; class Mammalia; order Primates; family Pitheciidae; genus Plecturocebus; species Plecturocebus donacophilus. The sequence goes on along the minus strand of PVKP010001399.1, from coordinate 19,685 downwards.
ATATTATTTTGTTTAAAACTTGTGATATTTAGAGGATATTACAAAAAATATAGATGAACACCCAGGTGGAAGAGATACACATGGCAAAGTATGCAGGAAGGGGAGTAGAGCTTCTCGGCATGCCACCCTCCAGGAACCTCCCCATGTTTAGCCATCGAAAGCTCTCACAACTCTGTGGTTCATTACACCATTGGCCACTGGTAATCTGTTCAGCCTTTACCCCTTCTCCCCTCCCCAGAAGGTAGGGAATAAAGATGAAAGTCCAAAACCTTTAATCATGCCTTGGCATTTCTGGCAATCAGCCCCCATCCTGAAGTCATCTAGGGGTCCCCAGACACCAGTCATCTCATCACCATACAAAAGACACTCTTATCCAACTGGAGATCCTGATTTTTAGGAGCTGTGTGACAGGAAGTGGGACCAAAACCAAATATATATTTCGCAGTATCACAGATGTTATTTGCCTCTGCCAGGAAGCAGGTCTTTGATTCAAGGTTAGCTGCAAATGTAATTTTTTTAATAAGTAGAATATTATTATGAGAGTTTTTGTGAAAGAAAGTCAAGAAAAAGAAAACAACAATTACTAGGCAGTTAGGCTGTGCCAGCAATTCTAGGCATATTACACATGTCTTTAAAATATCACCCAGATACCAACTGAAACAGCCCATCCTATATTCTCCCTTGGTCTCTGTGCACTCTTCCCTGAGGGTTCTGTTTCAGAGTGCCTATCCTGATGTGAGTCTTGCCCAAGCCTCACTGTCATTTCTATTTTCTTCTCCCAGGGCCAGACCTCTGCAGACGTGGTGTCAGTCACTTACTCCTTTCCCTAAGCTCACTGCACACACCACTAATGACACAGAAGACTCTACCAAAGGAAATCGAACTACAGAACAGCAATAAAACTAAAAAAAAATATCATTTGGCTTTTCTGTTATTAAAACATTTTCTCAGCAGATAATAACAAGTGTTGGTGAGGTTATAGAGAAGTTAAAATTTCCATCTGTAGATGGTGGGAACGTAAAATGGTGCAGCCACTTTGGAAAACAGTTTGGCAGTTCCCCACAATGTTAAATATAGGGTTAACATATAACTCCACAATTCCACTCCTAGGAATATACCCAAGAGAAATGAAAATATATGTCCAGTTAAAGAAAAAATTATTTCTGACAGTTGTTAAAATGGTAAGGAAGATTTTATTCAGGATTATTGCAATAGGTATCAAGACAGAGCTAGGACTCAACTACAAATACAGCAAAGACAACTGGGAATCTCTAGCCAACAAAAAGAGTGAGGGGTTCAATGGATGGAAAATTACTAAGAGGAGACATCAAGCATAGGGGGCTCTTGCTAAACCAACTTAACGAGATTCTTGCTAAAGGCAGGTGACCTGGTATAAATCTTTGTCTCCACCCAAATCTCATGTTGAAATGGAATCCCCAAAGCTGGAGGTGGGCCTAGTGGGAAGTGATTGGCTCATGGGGTGGAGTTCTCATGAATGGTTTAGCACCATCCCTCCTTGGTACTGAATAGTGAGTGAGTTCTCACAGGATCTGGTTGTTTAAAAGTGGGTAGTACCTTCCCCCACCGCGCCTTCCTCCTGCTCCAGCCATGTGAAGTGCTAGCTTCCCTTTTGCCTTCCACCATGATTGTAATTTTCCTGAGGCCACCCCAGAAGCTGACCAGATGCCAGCACCATGCTTCCTGTACAGCCTGTGGAACCGGGAGCCAATTAAAGCTCTTTTCTTTATAAATTACCCAGTCTCAGGTACTTCTTTATAACAGTGTGAGAAAGGACTGATACAGCAGATCAAGGACTTATACATCAAAGGGAAGAAATGAAGAACTTTATCAAATATCAAGAATGATCAGACATGAAAGGCAAGAGGATTACTGCTAAACTGATTCAGCAGGATTCTAGCTAAAACTAGGGTATGCAGACCTGGCAGGGATGGGGCCATGGTCAAGGCCTGGCTGAGAAGAGGGCTCAGAGGATCCTGACTAAGCCTGGGTCAAAGAGAGAATCTTTGTCAGTCAACACAAAAACTTACACATGAATGTTCACAGCAGCATTATTCATAATAGCCAAAAAGCAGAAATAACCCAAATGTATATTAACTGATAAATAGGCAAACAAAATGTGATTTAACTATACAATGGAATACTGTTCCACAGTAAAATGTTCTGGTCCATCCTACAAAATGAGTGAGCCTTGCAAACAATATGCTAAGTAAAAGAAGCCAATCATAAAAGACCACATATTTTATGAATCCATTTATACAAGATACAGGGAACAGGCAAACCCACTGAGACAGAAGCTAAATGAGTGATTGGACTGCCAGGGGCAGGGGGAACAATATTCCATTGTATGGACTGTATGGAGATTGGGGAATTGACTGGTAATGGGTATATGGTTTCCTTTGAGAGTAATGAAAATGCATCAAACTATAAATATACTAAAAACACTGAATTGTATGTTTTTTAAAGGGTGAACTTTATGGTATATGAGTTATATCTCATATACCAAAAAAATTATTAAAATATTTTCAGACATTTCCAAAGGCTACACTCCAGACATACACTAATTTGCTCAATCCTCATTTTTTTTCCTCTTTTCTTCCCCCATGGCAGCGGAAAGACAATTCTTGTCACTTTATTATGAAGAGCAAATCCACTTTCTCTAGTTTTTGCTCCCTACCTCAGTTCCAGATTCTCTTCCTCTATGTGTTCTGCTAACAAAATGACCATTCTGTTGGAACCTCACCCTGCCTTACACTCCTAACAGTCACTAATATGCCCCAAAGAGGAAATGTCTACAGTCAGAATTTACTTCAAAGCTTTGGAAGTTTTTTTTTAACTCGATAACAAAATTTCATATTCAAATGAAATATGGTGGTTGTATTTTCAAGGCATGTAGTTCCAGTAAGTTTATCTCAATTTTTTATTCAAAACAGAAAAGATAATTAACATGCAATAACTACAACAGTGCTTAATATGCCTAATAATAATCATAATCGAAGCAACATAATAGTTAATTCAAAAAGGAACAATTATGGTGTTAAATCCTATGATTAAATCTTGATTATTTAACGCCTATCAGTATTTATGCCCATCCAGGTTATTCTGAGGACACATTAATAAAATATTAAATGTGTAAATAATGTATGTACTGAAGAAGAAAAAAATATAATATGCAAATTAAATGAAGCTCAACATTTGGATATGCCATAAAAAAATTTAGGTGACTATATCCAATCAGCCACAAAATGCTTCTTTTCATGAAATAACAATGACTCCAGGTGTCTAATTAGGACATCTCAACATGTCCATTCACATGTTGAAAACTACAACCATCCATTATGCTCAGCTATAGACAGCTCCCAACCTGAGCCCTAACTCTTGTTCTGTGTTGTGTAAAGACTTCAGATGGTACTGGGCCATAGAGCAGAAAATCAGAAAGATAGTGGGCTTAGTTCACTCTGAGAAATGAAGCAGACGGTAGCTAATATACACAACTATATGAAAAGATCATATACAGAAGCTGCTCATCAATTACTTCCTCACCTTACTAAAGAAAGAACACCGCCAAGTAGATCTGAACAATCTAGGAATAGCACTTAGGATTGTATTCTCACACAATTAGCAAAAAACCCAGCTATAGCAACTTTAACTGATAGATGTCTCAACAACTCAAGCCCAAGAGTGAATAATCCAAGGTTGATCAAGTAGCTCAATGATTTCCTCAAGGACTAAGCTCTTCCATCTTTCCATTCCACCATCTTAGCATGCAAGTCTTTGTTATACTAGTTGCCTCGTGGTTGCAAGATGACTACTGCATTTCCAGGCATCGTATCCAGGTACCTTACAAGGAGACGTAACTTATCCATGTAATTTAAATATGGAGCAAGATGGCCATCTTACAGTCATACAAACCAGAAATGCTTTGTGATTTCATTGTCCCTGCTTAAATCTATGTTTATGATACAACTGATGCCAAAGACCATTACTTTAATTGTCACGGACTAATGAGAAAAGAAACGAAAAAAAAGAGGCAGATAATATAGAAATGATGTGCTTGGACAAAGTTAAGATCAAATGACATCATGGCATGCTGTATTGTTGGAAAAAGTAGATAAAATAGCCTGCAAAATAATTAGACAAGACTTTGCGTTTGGCCAATCTCCTGAAAATAAACACTTCCAGACAATGACAAAGAGGTATTTGGAACAGTTTTCTTATTGCTTCCAGTGTTTGGAATCTAGGTAGTCAGAAGAGCCATGCATTTAGAGCAGAACTGGCCCTCTAATTTAGGCATTTCATTAACAAATGTGTACGTTGCTGTTCCAAAAGCATAAAAAAATAGAAGCTTTAAAATAGAAAGGAAAGAAAAACTGGGCATATGTACATTATTGTGTCTAGCAAAAGCTAGTTTCTTCTGCAGCTTTTTAATATAGTCTCATGGCTGCTGAAAAAAGCACTCAATGGAACTATCAACCATAGTAATAATTAAAAAAAGATCACCAACTTTAAAGTCACTTCAGAACTGGCATAGAAATTTGATGAGCTTCCATCATGCTGTCCAAAAAATATGGCATTGTGTTGTTGCTGAGTTCTTGCCCAGTTTTAAAGCATCTTTCCTCTCCATGGTAAACAGACTGGGTACAGGTATCTGTGCCAAGCATTTTATCACCCTGACCAAGATACCTTGTGGAATCAAACTATCCCTGTAATCCTGCCTGGATTACTAACCAATCCTATAACAATGGATAGTTATGGAGTCTCCAAAAGTACAAAGCACAGTGGCTCCAATTTTTTAAATCTAGAAGGGCTTCCTTTTAATCCTTGATTTCAAATGCAATTATTTGAATTCTGTACAGCTTCCTGGAGCAGATTTAATGGTTTTTGAACACTCTGCTTTTCTATTCAAAACCCCCAAAAATGAAACATGCCATTATATGAAGTACTCGCCACCAGCAGTGGGAACATGACAAGTACCAGTCTTCAAAATAAACCTGAAATGGCAGATTTTTCCATCCAAGGGTCATCTATTTAATGAGCCCTAACTCACATTCAAATCTCCCCAAGTCAATCAGACTTTTCTTTCTATTTCAGCTACATCTTCATTTTTCCTTGAACAAATATTTTTGAGTTGTTCCCTGCCATGCACTTTACTGGCATCTAGCTGCCTCCACCTCATGCTTCCTTATCCCACCTCCTAATTTCTATGCCATATAAGGAATTTACCAAAGCAGCAGGCCAGGTCTCACTAGCAGCTGAATAGGCAGGCCTCCATGACAACTGTTTCAGCACTGACTGAATGGTTAAATTAAATAGTAAAGGCTGAAAGAGCCTTACACAAAGGCTGGAATGTAACAGAAGCCCACCAAGCGTCTTGCTCAAGCCTTTCCTGGTCCTTGTAGCATATCGAGATAGTGAAGGAATTCTTACACTCCTCATACCAGGAGCCATCTCAGATTAAACAAGTTTTATTGGGGGTCTAAAGAAACTCCCCTGACCCCCTTACCTTAGGTGGAGACAAGATAAGGGTATTTTTGTACGAGGGCCACCTAAATTAAGTAAATTTACTGAGCTCCAGAGAAATATTGTCGGGACCCAGACCTTAGTTATAGATCAGACTGAATCAATCGCTTATGTCTTTAGATGAATGCATACTTGCATGTTGCTAAAGTGAACTAAATATGACCTGTGAAGACACTGTACTTCTATATTTGAGTCCCTGTGGACAAACTGCAACCCAGCTTAACAGGTAGACAAGATTGAAAATCTAACTTAGGAGTATGTACCTGTAACAATAGCTAAGTCTTGGCGAATCCCAGCGGCTGTACCTCAACCACTCATACACTGCTGAGTGTTCAAACTGTGTTCAAATAAGGCAAACGCTGAGCTATAACCAATCCAGCCGTTCCATACCTCACTGCCAATTTCTGTATGTCATTTCCCTTTTAATGTCTATAAATCTTCTTCGACCTCATGGCTATGCTGGAGTCTTTGTGAACCTGCTGTGATTCTGGGGGCTGCCTGAATCACGAATCATTCATTCCTCCATTAAACTCCTTTAAATTTAATTCGGCTAAAGGTTTTCTTTTATCAGCATAGACTCATTGCTTAGAAAGTGTATAAGCACTGGAAAAACTTTAACTTTGAGTTGGTCTGGTGAATTATCCCTGGGCTTCTCCCTATACCCAGTTATAGAAATAAACCCTTCTTCTTCCCCAGTCCATCTGCATCCTGTTATTGGACCATGAGAACAAGCAGCCCAACCCTTGGTTTGGGGTCTGAGAACACTTAGAGGCTTTAAACACTCAGCCTTTTTAAAAATTTTATATGACTAGTATGAGGAAAATACGTCAAACAACTCAAAGCTTTCTTTAATCGCTATGCAATTCCGACTGGACCTGAATTTCTAGCTGAGAGTTTTAATTCTTCTGAGGTCCCAGAAGAAGTATACAAGAGTTTATAACTCTGAGCAACTTTTTTAAAATCCCATTTCTTTTATTCCTCTTATTTTCTGGATTTTTTAAACCAAAATTGATCTAAATCTTTTCATTCTTTCTCATTCTCAATTTCCCACCCAAACTCTCTGGGAGGCTCCAAATATTTGCTTATTTTCTCTCTGCTCCTTCTGCCCTCTCTCTTTTCTTACCTGGAACAATCTGAGCCCTCTCCAATGCAATCCTTCATTCAGTATCTCCTACTACCTCACCCAGCTGACTGATCATATCGATGTAACGGAAGCCAGTGTTATCTCCAAATTTTACCTTAAGATATTGGGGGACGGAGATTCATTTATATTCAAATTTATTGAGTCTTTGTTTTCATATGGCTTAGTGATACCATCTGACCTTTAAGTGATCCACATGCATCTTTTGCATATGAAGACCACCTCTGTTCTTTATCCACCAGCCAGCATAGCCAAAGTCATACTTACTGCCAATTTCATTCTCAACATCATCAGACACTGAAAGAGCAGGATCTAGAGACAGGGTGGTCATTTAGAATATAACCAGATTTTTTTGTTATTATTCAAATAAAAACTCAAAATGTAAAAACTCTTGAGGATAACTCACAAATCTTCAAGAGTGCATGGCCAGTGTTAAGAAACTCAGGTGCCCCTACTGGAAGCTTTTCCACTCCAACTTCAAGTGCGACCCTCCTCTTTGCTTACTCTTAACTCTTTTAATCATAAATTGCTTGTAGTTGTTAATAACTTTCTCTCTCCCTCGCTAAATCCAAATATGTAGAATTTTGAACTCAGAAAGCATTTCTTTCTCTTTTTCTCTCTCTTTCCCTTTCTCTCTGTAATGGCCCCAGAAATTGGAGCCAGTAACCACCACAAATTGATAATAAGTCAGAAGAGAAACAGAAGAAATGCATTAGGAGATTTGTGGGTTTTCTGATCATGGAGCAGGAGGGAGGAATGATGCAGGGTGTCCTGGTAGCTAGCTGGACTAATGGGAGGACAGCACTGCAGGAGGCAGCTGAGGGGACCCTCCTCCCCACCCTGCCAGTGGCCCCTCTAAGCTTCTGATGTCCTCAACAATGAATGTGACTGAGAGAAAAATGCCAACATGACAATTGAACTCTACACTCAATTTTCTTCTTTTTTCCTGTCTCACCAAGAGTTGTCATTAAGAAATACACAAGAAAACATATCTTCTCTCTTCCTTCTTGCCCCACCTTCAAAGCCGATGAACCATTTCTGGTACAGACAAAGCTCTGATGCCGCTTTTGTGAAGGAACATAATGCTAGCTTGGAGATCACACAATTGCACAGACCTCTTTCCTCCGGTTGGGAAATACACTGAGGAACAGAAGGTACGGTGCATTCCTGGCAAGGTCCAAGTCCTTTATCCATCCAGAAACTCTCGCAGCTTGACTCCCTGTCCTGTATTGTGAAGGGTCACAGAAACTTTTCTGCATTAACTATGTATGAGGAACCCTGGAGAGGGACTGAGCCAACGACCAGATGCAGAAACACTGTCCCGACCCCTCCCCTGGCAGGAGCAGAGACCCTGAGGGAGACACTTAAGACTGTCCTCAATTTCAGTGCAGCCACACACAGCAGGGACTGTGAATAAGGGAGGAGGAAGATCAAAGCGCAGGAGATGAACCAGGGAAGAAGCTGAGAAAAATAGAGGGGATAAAAGAGAGAGGAGGGCAAAGGAGTGTGAGGGAGAAGAGAAGCAGGAGGGAGGCAGGCGGGGACAGAAAGAGACAGGGACGTGACCAGTAATGAGGTGGTTCGCCCCCGTTTCATTTCCTCTCCTTGAGAGCTGAACGTTTTCCTCCAGAGCACACCGTCTTCCCCACTGAAGTGGGTAGGGTGGCACTGCTGCCCCCGGGGCTGTGGGTGCTGGTCCTCGGTGGACCCTCACTGTGTCCTAGGCTGACTTCTCTGAAGTCGGGCACTTTCAAGTATCCACTCCAGTCAGCTCAGCTGTTTCAACTAAATCCATTTCCATCAAATTATCACTTCTAGCAGTGATAGAAAAATTAATGATTTCTTGAAGGGACTATTGTATTTAAATATTTCAAGCCTGTTGGTGTGATACGTGTCAGCAAGAGAGAAACATATTGACTTGGAGCTGCAACTAATGACGGCTTTTATAAATATCCTGTCAGACAAATAATGGCTCTCAATGGATCCAATATGATGTACAGTTCTAAAGCAAGCAGGGTTTTGCCAAGAGGCTCAAAGGAAACTGCCATTACAATAGCATGGGCTGAATAATGGGATTTTCGTTTACCTTTCCCACCACAGAAAGGAGCAGCGAGAGGGTGATTCAGCAGGCATCAAGGAGAAGGTGGACTGATTCATCAGATTCCACAAAGGGCCCCCAAAAAGCCCTAGCTGAGAGCCTCCAGAATACCAAAGCACATTTGCATTTGAATCCGTTTGACAAATGAGCAGACAATTTGAAGCAGCAGAGGGTTGCTCCTGCTGGGACAAGCTGACGAGAGCTGTGGGCCATGCAGGAAAAGCCCTGGAGTCTGGGTAGCTCCAATCAGGGTCGAACGCTGTTGTGACTGGGCAGCGAACACAGTCCAACCAGCCACTTAATGCCCCACTGTCCCCTTTTCCTCTTCTCCTTTCCGCCACTTGCCTTTTTGTCCATTTTACTTCACATCAGAAAACAAATTTAATGAGGAAACACGAACAAATGTCTTGCTTCCTGTTAAGAATCCCAACAAATATTAGGTAAGGAGTAGGTAGGTGGGTGGAAGGATGAAAGTTGCTGGATGGAGAGAAGACACTGTCGTTGTCCGTAGATGTCAATCACCGATAGACAGTTGGAAACTGACCTAGCACTCTACTCTGGCGTGCCCGTAATTCATCTTCAAAAGGTATTTAAGGATGAGAAGTTAAGGACTTTAAAATTCCAAACAATCCTATTCAAAATGAAACAGTCACTTATCCAGGATTCTTCTGACCTACTCTGGGTTTTAATGTTGTCTTCTCTTTAAAGCAATTGAGAATCTCTGCTCTCTAACAGATAAGTAGAGTTGAAAGAATCATTAAAATGTGGAGCAGAAAATGCCCTACCGTGCTTCATATGAGGATATGGCAAAAAAAGGAACCATGCAAATCAACAGAAAATCAAAAGAACTTATCTCAACTGGGATTCAATGTGTTAGTGCAGCGCAACTATACAAAGTTTCTTTATGTAAACTACATATCTCCAAGTTCCTGCTAAGGATCTATCTATGCTTTTAGTGATGGGGAAGAAAAACCAGCTTTATGCACATTATCTGGATGTACTTTTGCCTGAACCAAGAGAAACACTTTTCCCATCTCCCCAAACATTATGACCTTTAGTCACAAAATTACTGTGACATCACTGTGTATCAGTTTATATATACAATGTCTTCTACAAGTGGGCTCTTGCAAGAGGTGTGGCCTTTGCACGGCCTGGACACAGAGAGCCATTCTGCTGCTTGCACCAGGCACAGTTACACTATGGAGCCTGGCGAGAGGTCTCTTCTACCCTGTACAGGTGATGCAAATAAATCCTGGGGTCTCAGTCCCAGGGAAACTTTGACAGCCTTCAGATGAGAAATATGAGGCATGTATTACTTGCCTTGGTAGTTCAGGTTTATAAAGGAAATGGCCTCAAATGACAACCAACCAAATGGTCTCATGCCTCCCAGGAGTTCAGCTCCTTATGCTACCAGAAAGGGGTCCCAATCTAGACCCCAACAAAGGGTCCTTTGATCTCATGCAAGCAAAAATGCAGGGCAAGTCCACAGCACAAAGCAAAAGCAAGTTTGTTAAGAAAATGAAGTGTTGAAAGACAGCTATTCTGTAGACAGAGTAGAGCATTCCCAAAAGTAAGAGGAAGGACGCATCCACCTTAGGTAGAATACTTGTTCGTATATAGAATTTAAAAAAAAAAAGATCATGGGGAGATGTGCTCTGCCACAAAGGTTTGTGATGAAGGATTAATTTTATCACTATATCTTGCAAGAATCAATATTATTATCCTTAAAGCAAAATTAGGAATGCTTCTGTTCTCAAGATATTGGAATATCAGTACACTCCTAAGTCTGGGTCTGTTTAGTAAACATTATCAATCAATCTGTTTCCCTAACTGTAAATACCTAGAGGCTAGGAATACCTACCTTTCTGGGAATGCAGCCCAGCAAGCCCTAGCCTCACATTTCCTAGGCCTCACTTAAGACGGAGTCTCTCTTGTTCGAACACCTTTGACACTTGGCCATGTTTTTTAAAGATTAAAAAAAAAATGCAAAAAAGCAAATGGAACTGGTTTATATTTTCTTCAGGGCCTCAACTCACTTGTCTGCATTGAATCCAGAAATCTGAAAGCTAGGCATTGCCTAAAACCTTTAGTTACTCACATTGGTGACTCCTTATTGTCCCCTCACACAGACAGACAAAGTATCTTCCCATCTTCCACAAAGTTCTTCTTCCAAATTCTCACTGTGTTCATCTTGTAGACACGAGATTGTTGTATCCTTGGAAAGAATGTCAGCCTCTTGCATCCCCTACAACTAGTGAGAGGAGCCCTGATCTCAGAAGCATGAGAAGACCTGGATTCTGATGCCAGCTCCACCAGCACCCTGCTCTCCTGACTCCTCAGTGATCATTTCTCCTGTGTACCCTGGGGCTGATCAGGCGGATCACGAGGTCAGGAGTTCAAGAACAGCCTGGACAACATGGTGAAACCCCGTCTCCTCTAAAAATACAAAAAACTTAGCCAGGCATGGTGGCGGGCACCTGTAATCCCAGCTCCTTGGGAGGCTGAGGCAGGAGAATCGCTTAGACCCAGGAGGCGGAGGCTGCAGTGAGCCTACCCTGTCCTTCTGCTTTGCTCTTGAGGACTTTAAATGAGCAAAATGCAAGAGACATTGCTATGAAAGGTGTGCGGCGTCATGCAATGTGTGGTGTTTATAATCCTTTGGTCCACTCAGCCTTGCCACCCTTACAAAGACAGTACATTACACCTTGATGCCCAACTACCATTTCTTTCTCAGTGCTGGAGTTGCTACTGCTGTCTACACCTCACTTCTCTTCCTTTTCATTCTCCACCCATTGGTACATTTCCAAATGAAGACAATTTCTGGACAGTTACATGGTAAGGAGGAAAGCTTTTCTTCTACAAGTTATGGAAAGATCAGCTCTAAGTGAGGGCAGTGCCATTCATTCGTTAAACCACTCTTTATGGAGTGGGTACTGTGAACCCACCACTATGCTATTAGGCACTTGAATTCAGCAGTGAACAGCATAGACAAGGTCCCTGCTCTTATGAAACTTATATCTTAATTTGAGGGAAGGACAAGAGAGAAATAGAAAAGGAAACAGGCCAGGCGCGATGGCTTACACCTGTAATCCTAACACTTTGGGAGGCCTAGGCAGGTGGATCACAAGGTCAGGAGTTCAAGACCAGCCTGGTCAACATGGTGAAACCCTGTCTCTACAAAAAATACAAAAAAAGCTGGGCATGGTGGTGGGCACCTGTAATCCCAGCTACTCGGGAGGTAGAGGCAGGAGAATCGCTTGGACCCAGGAGGCGGAGGCTGCAGTGAGCCGATATCACGCCACTGCACTCCAGCCTGGGCAACAAGAGCAAGACTCTGTCTCAAAAAAAAAGAAAAAGAAAGAAAGAAAAAGAAGCGAAAATAAACCAGATAACCACACATTGTGGTGAGAACTTTATGTAGAGTTCTGATACAAGCCCCAAATAGGTCACAACTCTGGGGTAGGGGAAACAGCAACACGCACATAATAAATTCCCTGTTAACCTGCAACTGACCTGGGAAACTGCACTCCTCAAAAAGTGACTTCATGTGGGTTCCGTTTGAATGGGCAGGGGAATGTCCTGCTTGTGATCACATCACCCAGTGGCGTTGAAGAAACCTGTATCTTCATATCTGAATGCCAAGAAGTAGGGTGTAATATGTTGTTTTCATTTTAATTATATTTTTATTCATGCACAAGGGTATAAGCTAAGAAAGTAATAAGGATGAAAAATGCATTTATCCTATTTCCATGATTCCATCCTCTTTCCTAAAGACCTTCCCCAATGTTTCTGTCAGACTTTAAGAATATCAAAATGACGTTTTTGAAGGGTTGTTTCCTTTTTTTTTTTTTCAAGTTTTCCAGGTCTTTATAGCTCTCAAAGTATTTTATCTTTTCCCTCAAAACATTTGCAAGCCTTGCTATCACCTACTAATGACCTACTATCTTAGACCCTTATTTTCCTCTGAAGGGATTTCCTATATTCTTTATTGCAATTCCTCTGGTATGACATTATCTCCTAATTGGAATAACCACTCCAACACTTCCTTTATCCTCAACCCCTAAACTGCAAATGATACCCCAGTATCTCGACCCTTAATTTGAAAAATACTTTCCTGTTTCATCCCCATCCCATATTATTTATAGCTGCTTCTCTTTTTTCTTCTCCAAGGTGCGGCTGTCAATTGGCAGCAGACCCAGGAACAGCAGCAGGCTATTCACAGCCTCAGTTCTGCATCCTGCTCGGTTTCCCTCCAGCTGACCATAGGCGTCTTACCCAAAGTGAGCAATAGCTATTTTGGAAAGCTTTTCCACACCAGCAGGCAAGCCTTTGAGACTGTAAAAGGAAAGCATCGGAAAAGGCAAAAATCCTCACTCACAGTTTTCAGCAGGAAACGAGATGTCTCCAAAACCATGAAGCCACAATGTGGCCGGACAAAGACAGCAGGAAGAACTGCCCCCATACCTCCAGCCACCCTCCACTGTGAAGCAAAATTTCCTTTCCCAGCAGCTGTGGATGGCATTTTGGAAACTCACATCATCATGAGCTCAGAACAAATAAAATAAGAGGAACTAAAGTCTTCCAAATCACAGCTTTAAAAACGTAATTGTGTGATCTTTTGACAAAGTCTCAGCCTGTCTTTCCAACATAACATCCACAGCGCTCCTTCATGCATGGCAGATTCCTAACAAAACACTGGAACATCTTTACCTAAACAAATCTGGCACTTTCCAACCTCTGAGCTTCTGCTCTCCAAGTCCTCTCTCTTAGAATGTTCTTCATCCTCATTTGAGGCTCTTTCAATTGCTGCCTCCCCCGTGAATTTTTCCCCACTTCTTCCTGGACAAAACCAGTCTTCCCCTCGTTTGTGCTCTCCTAACACACTGCTTACAGATCTACAATAAAATTGGCCACATTTTGTCTTATGTCAAAGCTGTTGACTATAAACTCCTAACAGTCCTGGGTCTCAACGATCCTGGTTTTCCATCTAGTGTCTAGCTTACGTAATAGGCAATGTTGAAGCATGTGTTAAATATAAGTGATCATAAATGACTTTTCTTCAGTGATAGACTGTAGAGGAAGTGAAGCTTCTCTTATGAATATATGATTGTCTCTTCTCTCTTGAATGCTGCTAAGATGCTGAATAGAGTATTTGGTATGTAGTAATAATTCCTTATATTTTTTGCAATTTTTAGGGGGGGAGGAGGAAGAGGATGATGATATGAAAAGGGGGGAAAGAAAGAGGTGACCCCTGTGATGATTGAAAGATGGCCACAAATTTTTTGACAGTCCTCCCATGAAGAGGTGGGCTCTCGGTGCCCTTTTCTGGAAGATGAGTGGGCTCTGGAACTGCCTTGACCAATGAAGTGAAGTGACAGTAACGCTGTACCAGTTTCCAACCCGAGATCTTACAGCCCTGGCAGCTTCCACTGCCTGCCTCTTGGAACACTCATTCTTGGAACGCAGTCTCCACAGTGTGGAAGCTCAAGTAGCCTGAGGAGAGGCCTACGTGGAAATGAATCAAGGCTCAAATCCAACAGCCCCAACTGTATGTCCAGTTAACAGTCAGCAACAATTTGCCAATCATATGTGTCAGCCCTGTTGAAAGGGGCTCCTCCAGCCCCAGATGGACCACCCTAGCCTGACACCATGAGAGCAGACAAGCCATCCCTCCCAAACCCTACTCAAGGCAATTTACAAGCAAATCAAATGAGTGTTGTTATTTCAAGCCATTAAGTCTTAGAATTATTTATTTAAAAGCATTTAATAACTGGGACAGCCACTTTGTTGACTTCCTTTTTGTCCATTAAGATAAGTCCCACATTTTAAACATCTAAAACATTTCCCATATTTTTCAACCTTCAAAATTTTTCAGTTTGGCCAGTTGATGAACAAGCTCCTCTTTTCGAGTGAATCACAAGCTGTGTGTGGTGTTTAAACCACACCAAAAAATCTCTTTGGGCAAGGGATGAGCCTGAGTAGGATGTGGGCCTCCCACCCCACTCCAGCTAAAGCTGCTCCTCTTCCATCTGTTTTCATGTCATGAGTTCCCCTTAAAAATCCATTGGAATAAAAGATCCTATAGCAGCAAAGTGTTCAAAAGGCGTTGTTTTAAAGTATTAGGCCCAGCAAATTTGAGTCTGTGTCCCCTGCTAGTAGCTCAGATTACTTTCACAAAACAATAAAACAGCCACTTAAGTCAGCTTCCATTTACAGGCAAAACTGAACTGAAACCCTGGTTACATTGTCTACAACGTCTCATATGCTGGGCATTTTTGCTTCTGCCTGGGATACCTGGTACATGAAAGGTAACTCCTGTTGCTTTCAGAAGCTCTGTCTATTCGCAGCAAAGCAGTGACACCTGCTTGGAAAAATTCCTCCCAGGAGTCATGGATGACATTTCTGGGAAAGATCCCAGAATGGCACATTGGAAATTAATAAGCGCACCAAGCAAATGGCTCCTGTGGAAGCTGTACCCTCTTGTTCCTTCGCAGAATTGTATTGTCAGTGTAATGATCTACCTGTCTCCCTGGACCACTACGACTGACTACTGAAGCCACTTGACATTCTTTCTTATAGGCTGAAGCTTGCTTTAGGCACCAGGACCCCGTATATCCCTCGTCAGGGGTGATTTAGGGACATACAAGTCAGAAATACAAGTGTTTGGGATGGAATATGACCTTGGTGGTTCCAGTCTGACTTGATGATTGTATTCTAGTAACTAAACATGACCTTCCTCCTTTGACCGGGGCCTACATTTCTCCCGTTACGACCACTACAACCCAACCTTGCCCCTGCCCTCAACAAACAGCCTCATCCTCAGTTTCTTCAAAACCAGAGCCCTGTGGTTTGTCTGGTCTTTCAGTCTGGCAGACTCCCTGACAATGATGCATGCCTTCCTGAGTCTGAGAGTCTTGCCTTTTGCCAGGCCCCCCACCACCACACTCCCCCTCCCTGCACAAGCACCACCTGTCGCCTTGTGCTCGCCTGCCCTGACCCTGGCACTTCTCCAGCAGCCACCACACTTTTCAGATGCCACACATAATGTGCAGGGCAGCCTGCTCCCATCCCTGCAGCCAGGGTCAGCCTCTCGGGGCCTGCCCTGACACAAGGGTGTGGACTCTTCCTAAGACATGGCTTTACCTTTTTTTCAGGACTACCAAAACAACGCACCAAACACTGGGTTGCTTAAACAAAAGAAACGGATTGTCTCACGGCCCTAGATAAGGCTGGAAATCCGAGATCGAGGTGTTGGCAGGGTTGGATTCTTGAGGGATGTGAGGGAGATCTGCTGCAGGCCTCTCGCCTCGGCTTCGAGATGGCTGTCTGGCCCCTGTATATCTTCACATCATCTTCCCTCTCTGTTCTCATTTCTTATGAGAACACATTGAATTAGAGCCCACTCTAATAACCTAATTTTAATTGATTTACCTCAGCAAAGACCCTCTCACCAAATACAGTCACATTCCGAGTTACTAGGGATTTGGACTTCAGCATGTGAATTTGGGGGGACGCAATTCAGCCCATGACAGCTGCCCTCCCAGCACTGTTCTTCATCCCATGCCCTATTTAGGTCTGAGCTTTTGAGGATGTCAAAGCAGAGATTTTCAAATCCATCTCACATGTATGATGAGAGGATCCCAGTTTACATCTAAAATGTTCACCACCAGGCATCAGACAGGGGTGTGTCTTGCAGTCTGGTGAGGCAAGCCTGCCAAGAGCTCATCTTTACCCGACATTGTTTGGATTCTTGTCCTTTCCAACTTTTACGTTGAAATGTAATCCCCAGTGTTGGAGGTGTGGCCCAGTGGGAGGTGTTCGGGTCATGTAAGCAGATCCCTCAGGAATGGCTTAGCACCACCCTGCTGGTGACGTGTGAGTTCTCAGCGAGTTCACACAAGATCTGGCTGTTTAAAAGAGCAGACACCTGCCCCCACTCTTTTTCTCCTGCTCTCGCCATGCAAGACGCCTGCTCTCCCTTCACCTCCCACCATGATGATAAGCTTCCTGAGGCCTCACTGGAAGAACTAAGCAGATGCAGGCGCCATGCTTCTATAGCCTGAAGAACCATGAGACAATTAAACCTCTCTTCTTTATAAATTACCCAGACTTGGGTATTTCTTTATAGCAACACAAAAATGGACGAAGACGTTACCTAAGAGACCGAGGAACCTCTAGGAGTAAATGACACAAAAGAGGGCTGACAGATAAGTGGCCAGTAGCCAGAGAGGAAGAGCACGGTCTCTCTCACCTGGATATTTCTTCTAACCCCTATAAATGTTTATTCCTTGGGGGAGAAAAATAGACCTCAAATTAAAACAGAGGAATTGTTTTTATTTTTTTAAATGTGTTTAGCTTTAGTAGCATAAAGTGATGCTGCTTAGTACCTGGCCAGTAGGGAACAGCAGTATCCTTATTCTCCCACCTAAAATAGCATAGCTAAGTACACTGATAGCTTGGAGAACTCAGGGAAGCTCTGAGGATCAAGGGCTCTCGTACATCAATTAGATGAGACAGAAGTGGTAATGTCTGGTGGATGTAGGAATGTCTAGAAAAAGTAGTAGCAGGTTGTGTGGTGGCCAGCAGATACCACGTGGTAGTAGGTGAGTGCCCTAGTCCATGGACATGCCTAAGTCATGTCATGGAGACGCTCAGAAATTAACGGGGGTGGAAGGGAGTGAGTTTGCAAGGAGCTAGAGTATTTTGTAGCAGGTAAAAGCAAGAGTTAAGAAAGTGCAAATTGCCTTTAAAAATAATGGTTTCTTGGGCCTAAGTGAATAGCTAGGGCTACCAAAGTCACAGTTAAAGGCAGATTTCTAGAAAGCTGAGATTTTAAAAAGAGTCCCTAATTGAGTGCAATAAATTTCCATTTGGCTTTAGCTAAGTCTGAAAGGTTATAATTTAATGTTAGCATCAGGTCAGCACATTTCCTCTGGTAACCCCATGTTAAAGTGCACACGCCTGTCTCTTTTAACACTTGTAAACTGTCATCTTCATTCAGGCAATGGAATTGGGCATCAGGGAATCCTACAAGGAGATATGTATTTCATCCACCTCGGTTTCACCCACCAATGTCACTTCAATGAACAAGAGTGATCATAGAACTTCTTTAGCTGGCTTCATTTAAAAAAACAAAATTCCCAGAGGAGAGGGCACTTGAGCATAAAGAGACTTTCAACAAACCAAATAGCTGCCAAGTTCAACAGCTAAAATCCTATCGTTTCATTGAGCCCCGCTGACTCTTAATTGTGGTTTGTAGCAAAATCCCGGGCTGCTTGCAACGAATCCACTATCCAAGGTGGAAGGTTTATGACAACTTTATTTTCCTTGTCAAAAACTACATGAGACAATGAAGTGGGAAAGGGTAACAAAGGGCAGAAATCCTGAGGCTAAATTACAGGTTTATATACCCATGAAATATTATTAGCCTAGTCAAATTCCTACCAAGCTTCTGCATTCTGTCCATTTAGATTTCTCTGTGGCTTCAGTGGGACACTCTGCTGTATGCTTGGCTGCCTCGTGAAGAGTTGTTATTTAATAGTTGATGCATTCCACCCAGCTGTGGCAACAATTCCCCACAGAGATTTTACATTATTTTAATTTTTCGAAGCTTTGCAAAAATTCTTTAGTGTAACAGAAGTAATATACAGAGATGGGATGTTTTATCAAGGTTGTTTTTAATAGTGCTACCACCAACTGGTGGTGACTAATGTGGACCTCCAAGTTCAATCACTTGAGAGTGTCAGTCTTATAAAGCACCTGACGTAGTACCGGATCACGATAGACCTCCAACAAATATCACTTCCCTTTTTATTCAAGTTGAGCACATGTGTGGGTGTGTATTCAATTATACCAAAAAAAATTAAATTAAGTCCTTAATTATATCTGAGACTTTACATTTTCAGCCCAAACGTCAAATCTGTAAGGAGATCCTTTGGCTTTGCTGCTGTATGAATAAAGCACCCCACTGAATTCACTATGTCTTGGCTCCTAGGCTGGGCTGTCAGCACATGGCCACCAGTCAGTGATGTGGAGAACAGAAAAGGAGCTGCAGTTCTGCAAAGAAGAGGAACCTCATTGCTTCAGCCTGATTTAAAGTCTGGGCATCTGGGAGCTTAATTGACAGAGCAGAAGACTGAGGCAGGCTACAGAGCTTGGAGGAGCACTTCCGTTTGCTTCCACGTGCATTCTGACCTTGAGCTTAAAAAGGCAGAGATACACCAGAAGTAGCAGGCAAACCATAATCTCTGCCTGGGAGCAGCCACAGGCTCCCTCGTCCTTCGCTTCTGGTAGAATTTGGCCAACAGGGAGGCCTGGTTGAAGACTGAAGGGAGAGAGAAGAATGAAACCAAGGGATTCCCCAGCCGCCCGCCCCCTGCAGCCTTTTCTAAGGATTTGCAAACCTCTACCTAAGGTTATAGGCCCTGTCAAGACAGCCCACCCTAAGTAACTTTCTCCAGCCAGGCTCCAGGACCACTCCTTCCCCTGATCTCCTAAGCCTTGGGGAGGACAATTACCCCCAGTCTCTTCACCTTCATTTGAAATTTTCCTACACCCCAGCCACAACTTTGTGACTTGCCTCTTTATTAAACCAGCCTCAAATTATCCTTTAAAAAATGGCAGAAGAGAGAGATCCAAGATGGCCGACTAACAACAGCTCAGGAATGTAGCTCCCAGTGAAAGCGCAGAGAACGAGTGGACGCCGCACTTTCCGACGAGTTTTTGTTGCCCACAGACCGGGAGATTCCCGGCGGAGAAGCCACGCGGGTCGCCGGCGCGACTCTTTTGGCCGGCGCGGCTGTTTTGCCGCCACCCAGCGCAGCGCTTCCCGGTGCGGAGTATACGGGACGGACGGGCTCGGCTGGTCCCATCCCCACAAGGAAAACAGCAATTGGAAGCGCTGAGGAC
>PVKP010001398.1:0-147605 GCA_004027715.1 Plecturocebus donacophilus | reverse complement strand
TTCACCACATGCTTACTGACTATTTGAGTATCTTCTGTTGTGCAGCGTCTGTGTTACAAAGTGTCTTTTCAAATCATTTGTTCCCTACTCCTCCTTTCTTGTTTCTGGTTGTTCATCTTTTTGTTATGGAGTTGTATGAATTAGCTATGTACTCCTTTGACAAATACACATTTTGCAAATATTTTTCTCAGTCTTTGGCTTGTTTTTTGTTTTCTTAGTGGTATCTTTCGATGAACACAAGTTTGTTTTTTTCAATGAAGTCTAATCTTTAAAGTTTTTATCTTCCTGTGATTGCTTTCTACAGCCTAAGAAATCTTTGCCTACCCCCAAGTCATAAAGATATTTTCTGACGTTTTCTTCTAAAATTCATATGGCTTTAGATTTTTATATTCAGCAGTATGATTCATCTCAAATAGATTTATATGCATGATGCAAGACAGAAATTGAGATTTATTTATTTATTTTGCTGGTGGATATCTAGGTGTCCCCGCACCCCTTACTGCAAAACTTTCCTTTCCCCATTCGGTTGCTTTGAATCTCTGTTTGAAATCAAATGACTATATAAGTGGGTCTATGGCCTCTGTTCAATTTAATTAATCTATTAGTTGATCCTTATGGCAGCATTATGCTATCTTGGTTATTGCAGCTTCACAGTTGCAGTACAAAGTCAACTCTTCCAATTATGTTTTTAAGATTTGTCAGATATTCTCAGTCTTTTACATTTCCATGTAACTTTTAGAAATAGCTTGCTAGTTTTACAAAAAGGCCCATGGGATTATGCTAGGGATTATGCCAAATCTACAGATCAATTTTGAGAGAAATGTCATTTAATTGAGTCTTCCAATCCATGAGTATGGCATCTCTCTTTATTTATTTAGATCTTTAATTTTTCTCAGTATTGTTTTGTTTTTCTTAGAGATTTTGCATGTCTTTTGTTGAATTTATTTCTAAATGTTCTACTTTTATTAGAAATGGGAAATAGGTTCTATTAATGATCTTCTCAATTCAAAAATACTCATTTCTCAGGGTGCCTCCATCACATTTTCACTCCTTGGAAACATTAAATACATCAAAATCATGAGAAACTTTGTTTAATATTAAATAGTATATACTACATTCTGTATGGTAAACAAGACAAGAATTTCTACAAATGAACAGAGACTATAAGTTGGCAATAAAATAAAGGAATGGGTAAAGTCTAACACTATACATGCTGGAAATGGGGGTGGGAAATTTTTACAATCCACTCACATTTTAAGTAGATTTTCTGATAGGGAAGAGGGGTGCCAGACATATCATTCATTACTTCAGTCTGCAGTTGCACTGATCTTTTAGGTATAGGACTTACACTATCTAACTACTCCAAGGCCAAAGCTTTTTTGACATCTGGCCCACACAATCATGACTACAGGTTTCAAGGAGAGGAGAAGAGCAGGAAGAATTTAGTTTTGATTTTGAGCAGATATAGTTTAAGCCCTTAGATAAAATTTCAGCTCTATGTCTTCTGCTAAAGACAGAGCTGTATCCCGAGACACTGAGGATTCCCACTTAGTCTTTCATTTGCAACTTGTTATGACAGTAGTTTCACATCTTCCACTTTACTATGGTTCCTTTTCTTCCTTCTATGCTTTTTCCTGGAACTATTAATTTTATTTCCTGTATCTTCACTATCTGATACTTCAGACCTCTGTATATACAAGGATCTGACAGTGAATTAATCAAATTTGCCATCATTGCCACTCAGATCCCCAAAGACATTCCCTTCATCTTTGGCCTTGTTGGCTTCTCCTTTTCCTTCTCCTTTACTTTTCTCCATATGCTTTGTCTTTCTTCCTCTACTCTTCTTTTTCATATTTTTCTACTTCCTGAAGCCTTTCTTTTGCTTATTCAAGGTTTACACCACTATAATACTCTTCCTTAGCATCCTTTAAGATGGATTTCTACATCAGTGGCCATGCTGAACCTACTTCCCTTTGTCAGTAAAAATTTTTTTCTTTTTCTTTTTTTTTAACAGAGTCTCGCTCTGTCACCAGACTGGAGTGTAGTGGTGTGATCTTGGCTCACCACAACCTCCATCTCCCACATTCAAGCCATTCTCCTACCTCAGCCTTCTGAATAATTGGGACTACAGGCATGCCCCACCGTGCCCAGCTAATTTTTGTATTTTCAGTAGAGAAGGGGTTTCACTGTGTTGGCCAGGCTGGTCTCAAACTCCTGACCTCGGGATCTGCTGGCCTCAGCCTCCCAAAGTGCTGGGATTACGGGCATGAGCCACCGTGCCCAGACAACAATTTTTTATTTTACAATGTACTCTCTTCAAGGTCCAACCAACTCAAGCCTACAGCACTATCTCTCCTTAAAGAAATCAGCATCTGGGCCACCTTCAGCCTCCTCATCTATGTTCGTGAACTTTATAGAAATCTCCTCGGTTTTCTGTGCTTCATCAGTGTTAGGAGCAGACTGAGTTGGAAGCTCCTCTGTTTTCACCACTTTTTCTTCCATTTTCTGCCTCAACTGCCTCCCTCCTTCTCCTGCTCTCTCTCTTCATTACTAATACCACTGGCCAGCGTGTACTCTTCCCCTTCCTGCTTCTGATCTCTTTTGATCTGACTAAAGGATGAACAGCATATTGTTACTGAAATAGGCTCTAAGTTCTTCCATGTAGTCCATGGTAAGAGATAAGAGCTACATTCTCATTAACAACTCTTTGGTCAGTTGTTTTTATATTTTCTGCAGATACCTTATCCAAAGTGTCCTAACAAGAAAAAGAGACAAAGCATATTCAGGTAGAGATAACTTGTTCAAATCAAATACTTATCAGATACACTAATGTGCACAGGAAATGAAACACCTTTGGAGGTTGTCCTTTTAATAGTTGATCTTCAGCTAAAAGGGACTCCAGTATTTTCTAGATGTTCCTAAGTTTCTGGATTGATTTTTCCTTCTTTCACAGGTACTCTGTCCTTGAGAAGTAGCTATACCATCCTTTTTTTCTTTTGAGAGATAAAATTAATACAACTTCACCATCCTCATTTTACCTGGCAGATCGATCTGCCCTGGGAATATGAGTTGGCATCCTCTGGGCAATCAAACCAAAGAACCCAATTCATGACCTGGGTATCCTGCACCCTGGCTGCAGGAGCAGTAATAAAGAGCACTGCAGCTCTCTTACAGATAAACTTATTACAGACTTCATTTTTCTCATCTGTTGCTGTCAACCATAGAGGTCAAGAACAGAAATAGTAGAATACAGCCAGCAAAAAACTTGATTTAGGTACTTGGGTTTTTCTTTACCACTGGAAACAACCATAATACTCTTTTGCAGATGGGTTCTCAAAAAGGAATATTTAATATTATTTACTACAGTTCACAAACTATGTAGTTTTGTTCCAAAGTGGCAGGAGTGTTATGTTTCACTTTTATCCCCAACCCAAATATATTCAGTGTTTTTCTAATTCAAGCATATAAGATCTTATACAGATTTAATTTGTTTTACCTAGAAAGAAGCAAACTTAATGTTTCTTGGGAAGATTTTTTGGTAACAGTGTTCATGGTATCAAGCAAACTCCATGCTCAAGATTCTATATTTCATCAATGAACTAATCTTTGGAAATGCGGATCACGAAAATTTATTGCTTCATTTTTGTGCTAAACAAGTTGAACCTGTATGCAAACAAATGTATTTATGTGGTTGATTAGCAGCTTCAAGTACATCTTTACCTTGCAATGCTGGGTAAAAAAGGTCTGTCCTCCAGTGTTGCCTTAATAAAAGTTCAAAGAAATCATCTGTACATTCTTCTCAATTTAAAGCTATTTGTCTATGACTTATAGTTGAAGGACCATTTGGACAGTTATAAAAATCTGTAAGTTACCTATTCTTTTCTTTAAAATCTTTTAAGTATGGCCTATTTTCTTGCACTGAATGAAATCTGAGGCCAACATAATTTTTCTTTATAAATATCTTGACCTATTTTTCTGGCTCCCTCCCAAAATTTTATCTCTGAAGTCCAGCAACTTTTCTAGACCCAGGCACACAGTGTGTCCTTTCAATGTTTAGATTCAGGTTGTCATTTATTTCAGAAAAGTTTATGCTCTAAGCGCTGGTTTTCTTTCATTAAATTTGGACTTCTTGTTGGGTCTACGATTATGAGTATGATAGCTCTACTCTACCTGTCCTGTGTACTCATGGTCTTGAAATTGAGGAACATCTGAGGCTGTTCTAATGCTTTGTAAGAGATATGTAGGCATAGTTTTAGGGCAATCTATTTCCAGGTCCTCAACTCTCATTTTTCCTAATACCAATCTTTCTGAGAGTGTACTGGTAGCTAAGGCATCATGCGGCCTCTCTTCTCACTTCACAAAGGAAATGCATACCTCCTGGGATATAAAAACCTCCAGAATTCCAAAAATGGGAAAAATTACAACAATGCTATCTATGAAACCTCCTTTAATCAAAGCACTACAGTAAGGCCTTGTTCTTTCCATGTCTCATACAGACCTTATTAAGAAATGGAATATTTGGCCCATATTATTATAAAGTAAATCAAGTGTATTGTAGAATAAAGCAGTTCTACAATATACTGTGAGGAGATTTTACTTATATGGATTACCTCTTCCATACTCTTAGTGTTAAAGCAGTATCTCTCTGGAGACTTACTAGTGAGTGCAAAGCAAAGAAACACTGAAAGCAGCAGCATCTTACTGTATCCAGGCAACACATGGTAAGGCTCTGTGCCTTATCTACTTAATCTATATTAGAATTAGAATTCAGCCATGTGATCGTTGTCATGGAGGCATATATTAACATACTTATTTGAGATGAAAAATCAAGTGGGACTTTTACTGACAGAAGGATGTCTAATTTAAAAGATAAGTTTGAAAATAAATACCAGCTTTGTCAATTAGATTAAATGGCAACCATTTTCCCTAAAGTGAGTAATCTACACTTATAAGCTACAAGGTTTTGATAAAAATATATTTGAGGAATAAATTAAGAAAAATCATTGTCGCCGAGTGCAGTAGCTCATGTCTGCAATCCCTGCACTTTGGGAGGCCAAGGTGGGCAGATCACGTGAGGTCAGGAGTTAGAGACCAGACTGGCCAACATAGTGAAACCCCATCTCTAGTAGAAATACAAAAAATTAGCCAGGCATGGTGGCAGACACCTGTAATCCCAGCTACTTGGGAGGCTGAGGCAGGAGAATTGCTTGAAGCCGAGAGGCAAAGGTTGTAGTGAGCTGAGACTGTGCCACTGCACTCCAGCCTGGACAACAAGAGTGAAAATTCGTTTAAAAAAATAAAAACTATTGTCTAAAAATTGTGTATTGCCAAGTATACACTGGAATTAATAATATTTTAAACAACCCTTTCTAAGTATGTTGAGTTAAACAGGGTGCCCCAATAACGATCATTTGATAAGTCTTAGTCAAGCCTTTTTGATAAATTTCCCCAAACTGAGAAAGTGATAGCAAATTCTTCTCCAAGTTAAGTGACTTCCGGTCCTTTGCTTTCTACAAATGATGGTGTAACTTAGTTGTCAGAGGAAACATCAGTAAACAATCTGCAGATCACATTATGATTTCTGGCATATAACTCAGCAGAATGAGCACAGTTAGTAAGGGATGCAGTGTTTCTACCATATTGTAAACACTGACATTTTAAAGCTCAGGTGTTATGTCACTCTTTTAAATGATACTTGACTTTGCTCACCTCTCTCCTGCCAAATTTCCATGACCTTACTGTTTTTCCTGTGTCATCTTTATTCTCTTGTACTCCTTCCAATGCTGTTTTCATTTCACCATTTCGTTTTCTTCTTCAATTTCTTTCCTGAGTTCTGCTTCTAAATGCGTAATTTTAGATTTTATAACTATAATTACTAACATAACATTTTAATTTTTCCCATTTTGTGTATGATGCGGTAAGAATCCACTTTCCATCTTTTTTTATATGGACAATCTATTGCCTCAGCATCATATACTGAAAGCTGTATGCACCTTTTCCCCCCACTGATCTTCAACACATACCTGTTTTCTCATAAATCAAGCTTCCACATATAGGTAGATCTGTTTGTAAATTTTCTATTCTTTTCATCTGCCAATCTGTATATGCTTATACCATATACTGGCTTAACTACTATAGTTTTATATTGTCGTTATATAAAAGCAGCAAAAAATACTTCCTTGATAGGAGGAAAAACACCTTCTATAGGAATAATATGTGATGATGGGATGACTGCTCTTCCATTTAAGTTCAAGTATCAAGTGTCAAGTATCATCCAAATAATAATATTAATAGTAATCATACAATCTCAAAATCTGTTAGGGATTTGATTCTATGTGCAATGACAGAGAATTAACATCTTTGCCACATTAAATCTTCTAATCCATTAATGTCTTTCAATAAAAGTTTATAACTTTTCAGTGAAGGGCTTAGACAATACTTGTTAGAGTTCTTCAAAAGATATTTGTTGTACATTGCTATGTAAATTATATCTTTTAAAAATTACATTTCTGTAGTAACTTTACTTTGGAAAAGTCTTGCAGATACCATCTTAACCAAGTGATCAAGGTTAACATGACCAGTAATAAGTCATATTGTTACTGAAACACCAGAAGTTTGGTCTAGGTCCTGCTGCTCCGCTGCACAGAAAGCCAATGACTGAGACAACAAGTGTTGCCAAGGAAGAAGGCTTTAACCATGTGCTGCAGCCAAGCAGATGGTAGCTCAGTCTCAAATTCATCTCCCTGACCAACTACACTAGGGGTTTACATACCAGGGAAGAAATGTAACAATGTGTGAGAAAACAGGAACTCTGGAGGGGCAAGGAAGCAATCATGATGAATGGGGGTCTCACATTTCATTGTTTGGATGTGGTGATCTGGTGAGTTTCAGTTCTTTGACACTTATTTTGAGAGGCCTGAAGGTCATTTCCTGAGAAATGAACTCAGACAAAAGAGATCTAATTTCTAGTTTTAAGATCAGAAGGGTCAATTTATCCAGAAAACTATTTATGCGACAATTGGGTGGGTTTTAATACTGATTTCATTTACTGCCTGATATATGAGATTACTTGTGATATAATAATGAGAAAACACCAAACTCAAATTGATATCCTTTCTACAAAAGACCTGACCACTAAAATTCAAAAGTATCAAATCCCTTAAAGACAAGATCAAGAAATTTGCCTGAAATTGGAACAGACTTAAGAGATATGGCTATTGAATGCAATATGGTATCCTGGGTTAGATCCTGAAATGAAAAAAGAAAATCAGTAGAAAAACTGGGAATATAAAAATAAAGGCTGTAGTTTAGTTAATATTAGTATGGAAATGTTAATTTCTTAGTTTTGTTAACTATACTACAGCTATGTAGAATGTTAATTATTTCAAAATAAAGTTGTTTTTAAATTTTTTGTTTGTTGTTGCTGCTGGTCTATAGAAATGCAACTGGCTTTCCTATATTGACTTTACATTTAAAAACTTTGCTAAACTCTCTAATTTTAAGAATTTAGCTGCCAACTTCTAGGAGCTTTCTATATAGAAAGTTAAGTCACTTGGCAATAATAACAGTGTTTTTCTCCCTTTCCATTCCTACATCTTTTCTTATCATTGTCTCCCACCCCTCACCCCTGACCCTGACTTACTCTGCTGGCTAGGATCTCTGATACAATATCGAACAGAAATGATGACACCTGGAAGCTTTATCTTTTAAGAGTTAGATTACATCTGTTGACGCCCAGAACTAATTTTAATTTCACAGAATAACCTGGGGAAGATTAGCTGTTATTGCTTTGAACATTTCCACCACAGAGATAACAATATTACTTTTTAAAGTTTCAAATACTGAAAATATTTATCCAGAAAGTATAAAAGAATGTATAATACAAAGACAAAGAAGTAACACAAAGAAAAGAAAGAGATACAATATGGTTCTATGTTATTAAAATAAAATAGAAGTTATCACATTAACCTGTCCAAAGGTTGCTATCTCCTTCACAGTGTAGGAGCTGTCACTGGGAAGTGGCTGCCCAGTCAAAGTTTACCCTTTCCAAGCCTTTCCAACCTTGTATTGGATATGGCCTTGTGGGTAGTTCTCCCCAAAAGAATGTCAGTGAGAATCACTAAATGCCAACTTCCAGGTTAAGGTTCCTCAGAAGCAGGTAAGGTATATTTATGCTCTCTTTCCCCAGCTGCCAGAGGACTCCAAGGCCCACATTATGGAAGGTCACCAAATGATCAAGAATGCCTTCAATGCACTGCTTCATTAGCAATAAATGCACTTTAATTGGATTTAAGCTATTATACAATTTGGAGTGCATTTATTATAAAAGCTGGCTTTCCCTACCTAATACAAAAACATGGTATTTTTGAGGAGGGTGCTGACTTTAAAGAAACTAAAATATATGGTGGCTGCTTAGGAGCCAAACAGCAGGAGATGAAGAAACTGAGAAAAGGGACAGAAAGGTACTTATATTATATAGTCATAAAATACTTACTAAAAATATTGCTTGCCAAAACTAATCCTTGGTGATTGAAGTGAAAATGTGGTTGCCTCCAGAGGTTTAAAGTAAGAAATTAACTGGAAATGAACCCTCGTCTTGAGCAATGGAAATGTTTGATATCATATTTTGGGTAGTGGTTACATGGATGTGCATAACTGTCAAAACTCACTGAACTCAACAATTAAGAGCTGTGAGTTTACTCTAGGTAAGTTATATCTCAATTTTTAAAATGCCTGATGTAACTTCAAAAGCAGAACAAGTGTCTACCAAGCCCATGGAGAAAAGAGATGAAAAAGAGTATTAGAATAACAAAGTACTACTTGTTGCACTTATCAAAGATTATAAGAAAGAAATGTGCACAGGCAAGCACTGACAGATTGTGGAGAGTAGAAAGGAAACAGAAAATTCAGAAATTCGGGGGTCTCCCAGGGTTAGAAGAGCTGATGGTTCTGGATCTCACATGGTAAAAAAGAAGACTGAAAAAGACTGAGCAAAACTGGTCCATTATGTTTTCTCAGACAAATGGAGAAAATCAAGTTAAGTAGGTTAATTTTTCACAAAACCCATTTTTGGTGGCCATATAAGAGCCACCAGTAAGTTGAAAGAGAAGAGAATAAAAATAAGGAAACAAAATATATTCGGCTTGGGAATTTTTGGTGTGCTTACTGGCTAGAATGACCATAACATACGTTGTCTAAACTAGGGTAGTTTTGAGAGTGGAAGAGAGCATTATTCCTTAACATACCAAGAGGTGTAAGTTAAGACTGCCCTTGCCAGCCTGGGCCACGCAGTCACTCTAATGCTAGCAAATGATATTAACTACAAGAGGTCAAAAGCCATCTCGGTTTTGGAGGAATGGCATTGCCAAAACCCCCACAAGTGATACCTATAAGCCTTTGACTGTTTGACCCTTAAAACAATGCTCAAGCTCCCTGAATTGAAAGAACAGAAAGAAGGAAACAAAGACTATAGTCTCCACAAAGGGCATGTTCGCCAATGTCCACATATATGTGACCTTGGAGGAAAATGGGCAAGGAAGACCTTGCAGAAGGCAGAATCAGGTCCTGAGAACAATAAACAAAGAAGTTTCTCCCAGACAGCAGGATCAGAGGCTAATGAAAGAACATTTCCCACACTAGCTAAAGATTCTTCAACATGCTTCCTGCCATCCATGATTTTTGTCACTGTCAGTATTCCTAATCCTAACATTGAGGAACCCTGCCCTTAACCATTACTTTGCACTCTAAAACCGTTCCCTCAGTTTTAGCAGATTAAATGCAAACTTATAATGTGCTAACTGGCCTAATGCAATAAATTACAGACATTGCACGTAAAGTGATGGTGAAAATAAACCGTCTTTTACAAGATCACTGAACTGATGGCCAGGAGGCTCTTATTTCATCCAACCTTCACTATTAACTGTGTGATCCTGGAGAAATCATGACTTCTCAGGACTTCAGTTCTTTCATCTGTGAAATGAAGAAGAGGATGCCTTCCAGTTCTTTAATTCTAATTTAAAATTCTTGACCCTGCTGAGCCAAAAAAGTACAGAAATTCTCTATAAAATATCCACAATCAACTAGTTGGTCCAGTTTTTACAGCAGAAGCAACTCAGCACAATTCTAAGAAGCTATATTGGCAAGAAAAAATTCTGGCACTCTTATTTCTGATTTTTCTATTTTATTTGGGTCTCAGTACAATAAGGAATAAAATGTAACCTTTTTTTCAGTGGGAAAAGACACTTGCTTTCCATTTCATTAAGTTTTAGAAACTAATCCAAAGAGAAGGAAGGGATCTCCACTCACTCCAAAACTTCAATACTTTGAAATTATGATAATATTTATAAACTAGAATTTAGAACATTTGAAAAACCAAAATGAATTTGGAGAGGCTTTTAACCTAAAAATACCATAATGACATATTTTATTAGTTACATAGTCAATAACAGTCACTGAATCCTAAAAATAATATTTTTTTTTTAGTAATTAAAATTTGAAAAATATGTCTGCTAAATTTCAACTTTTGATATCTCCTCTAACTTTTAGGAGAAAATGACATTCAAGAGTCTGTCTTCTTCACTGATGAAAGAGAAGACAAAAGGTAATATTCTACATTGAAACTTTATATTTATAATGATCCAGTACACTTGTTTATAAATATAAGAGCCAAACATTCAAAGAGAATAGGACACACACACATAAAAAGGTAAACATTCTGCAAACCTTGCTATCACATTTTGATATTTTGAGTATTGATATTTAAAAGTCTTATTTGTTCTTATTCAAAACACTTTGTATATGACATTTGTTTTTCCTGCTGCTCTAAGATCAGATCAGTTAACTCTAGCTAGCCCCCACTGACCCCGAGTCCCCTGATTCTCTGTAGTTCCAATTTTTCCAGAGAACGAACCCCTTATCTTGTGGAGTTGGGGAACACTGCTGTCCAGCTAAGGTGGGCTGAAGAGCTGGGAGTTCAGCTATTCCTTTGACAGACTTTCAGCTGATCATCTGTTTTTAGCACCATGCCTCACCTCCTCTTCAGCCTCCTGATACCAATGTCATCTCCTCTGCAAGTGCTTTGGTTTTTACCTTCTGTACTAACTCATGGTATCATATGCTTTCTGTTTCAGATTTTATGCTTTAAGGTAACAGATGAGACCTACCTCTGACAAAAAGAGTTGGAATTTTTGTTTCTATTTCCTTTGTTTCATGCTAAAATTTTAACAGAAGAAAGCAAATGGTGGCTGGGCGTAGTGGCTCACACCTGTAATCCCAGCACTTTGGGAGGCCAAGGAAGGTGGATCATGAGGTCAGGAGATCAAGACCATCCTGTCAACATGGTGAAACTCCGTCTCTACTAAAATACCAAAAAAAAATTAGCCGGGTGTGGTTGTGAGCACCTGTAGTCCAAGTTACTCAGGAGGCTGAGGTAGGGGAATAACTTGAACCCAGGAGGCAGAGGTTGCAGTGAGCCGAGATGGCAACACTGCACTCTAGCCTGGTGACAGAGACTCCATCTCAAAAAAAAAAACCAGATCGTTCTTTACTTAATATCTTAAAACCAGAAACTACAATCTGAATGACTTAATGTACCATTTTTAACGGTGTGAAGTCATGACAGTTTTGGTCTGATAAGCACACATTCCCACTTCTCTTCTAATTCCTTTGGAGAAAGCCTCTCCTACCTCCATGAGACCTGTGTGGGGCTTGCAGTCACTGGGCTATGCCCCTCTACTGGAGCACTAAGAAAACATACCAAGGCTGGCCCACCAGTATAACCCATTCCCAGGCCTCAGTGACACAAGGATCCATACATGGGGTCAAAGAGAGTCAAGCTACATCTTCTCTAAGGCAGGTAGCCAGACATCTGGTGTGACAGGTTCTCTTTCTGTTGAGATTGGTAAACTGGACGAACAACAGTCTTGAGCTATTAGTGGTCATCTTACTGACCATGCCTGTCTGAAGAATGACAAATAAACCAGCAGAGAAAAGGGAGTCCAAATGAGATAATTTGAGTTCCTGGCAGAAACCACAGCTGAAGCCAGATGCACCTCTGGAAACCATAGTTACAGAAACAATTAAGTTTCCTTTATTTTCATAAACTGGTTTCAGCTGGCTTTCTTTCATTTGCAACTGAAGCAGTCCTAATGAACACATCATTGAATCCAAATGTTCCAATTACTAAAACTTGAACAACAGAAACAACACTTCCTTCCCCCAAATTAAATACCCTAACTTCTTTTATTCAAATAAAATCACAAATCAGAAATAACGGTCGCATATGTGTCCCTTTCACCATTTAAGTAAAATACTTTGACTTTAGTTGAATACTAACTTCTTCAAAGTAGCAGTATCTTTTATAATGAAGTGCATGTATATTCTATAGTACAAAACCTGTTAGGTTAGTGGCTACTGGGTTTTTAGTTTCTTCCAGGTACTTCAAACATTCTTGAAAATTCTTTGAACTTTCTCTATCAGAGCTCTCAGATTTTTAGTAAAGATCAAGTTGTATGATTATTTTATGTAAAGACTTTGTGGAAAATGAAATATCTCAAAATATTTGTTCCTTTGGGAGGATATAATTTAAATTCAAAGAATTAGTCAGTCTCAATCTCTGACCCAGAGACTGGGGACCAGGATAATTTTAATCTAAAGATTTATAAGGAGAAGGTAAAGGGTAACAACGTGCTCCCAAAGAGATAAGTAGGAAGGCTTAGAAATCAGTGTTCCTTGGACACTCTCCCTGGAGTAACTTCCTT
This sequence comes from Plecturocebus donacophilus, assembly GCA_004027715.1. Lineage (NCBI taxonomy): Eukaryota > Metazoa > Chordata > Mammalia > Primates > Pitheciidae > Plecturocebus > Plecturocebus donacophilus. The sequence goes on along the minus strand of PVKP010001398.1, from coordinate 134,847 downwards.
CATTATTATCTGCAAACCATTGTGCTCAACAACCCAACAGGCAATATCTAAGCTTCTGGGATTGAAGTTCTTTGAGTCTTCAGTTAGCTTCAAGTGCATATAGGGGCCAGGCAGGTAATCTAAAAGAGTGAGCAGGCTAACATTTTTTAAGTATTACAGTTGCATGCATTAAAAAGAAAATCTTATTTAAAAAATTCTAGTCTGTCTCTCTCTTCATTTATTCATGCAACATTTCTACCTACTATCCCTGGTTTTCCTATGGTTTGTTTCATAATGCTATCTTAAATAATAGTTTTTGGCACTGATACTCCTTGTATACATTTAAATTATATATAAACAAGAGCTAATAACAATGATAATAGTTCAGTTTATTGAGAACGTAGTACGTGCCAGGTAATGTACTAAGTGCTTTATATATGTTAACTTATTTTGTCCTTACTGCAATTCTATAATCACCTTACAGGACTGTGCCACTATCCCACTGTATAGATGACAGTACTGAGAAACTGAGTAATCAGCTTATTCAACACCACGTAGCAATTAAGTTATGAATTTGAAAGCAGGCACTCTGCCTCAAGGAGCCGTGCCTCAAGGAACCCTGCCCTTAACCATGACTCTCCACTCTACAAAGAAGTATGCCATTGGTTATGGGTTGAATTATGTACCCAAAATGATATGCTGAAGTCCTAACCCCGAGTACCTGTGTGACTGGTATCCTTACAAGAAGAGGAAAATCTGGGTGTAGACAAGACACAGAGGGAAGACAGCCATGAGAAGATGGAGACCGACTGGCTTAATGCTACCACAAGGCAAGGAATGCTTGGGGCTACCAGAAGCCAGAAGAGGCAAAGCAGAATCCTCCCCATGAGCCTCTGAGGGAACATGGTCCTGCCAACACCTTGACTTTAGATTTCTAGCCTTTAGAACCGTAAGAGAATAAATTTCTGTTATTTAAAGTCACCTAGTTTGTAGTACTTGCTTATGCAGTCCTAGAAAATTAATACCATCTCTCACTTATATTACAAATGATGGCATGAGTAACTTTTAAACTTTCCTCTAAACTCTGTTTTAAAAAAACAACAGCCAGGGTTGTTATCAGTTACAATCTATAATCTAAAAGCACAGCCTCCTATTTAATAGAGGCAGCTTCTACTTAGGTCTAGCTGGTTACTGCCACATGCAAGAGCAGGATCAAAGTTGCCAGGTCTTCCAGTTTCCAAGAGAATGCAGAAATCTGGATTTGTGCATTAAATTAGTTAACAACAAATTATATCAGTTACTAGTTAAAATAATACTTGTTAACAAGCAAGTGATGCTTTAAAAACAAAACAGCCAGGCATCGTGGCTTGCCCTTGTCATTCCAGGAACTCAGGAGGCTGAGGCAGGAGGATCGCTTGAGCCTAGCAGTTCAAGGCTACAGTGAGTTATGATAAGAGCACTGTACTTCAGCCTGGGTGACAGAGTGAGACCCTGTCTCTAAAAATAATAATAATTAAAAACAAACATTATGTAGGCTACACAAAACACATTTATGAACCAAACTTGTCAAGAGGTCCTGATTTTTGCAATCTCTGTTGCATGTTTTCTTTGCTTTCTGTGTGTACTGCCCCTTGCACTTCACTTTACCTGGTCCCAACTGCAGCTATCCATCTACTAGATGTAGAAAGCAGGCACAGTGCAGGGACTGGGAGCCATGTTGAAATCAGCATCTGAGGACTAGGGAACCCTCTTTGGGAGGTAATGAGTTGGCAGATGCAGCAGAGACGCACACATTCAGGAATCCAAGACCAAATGGGTGCGCTCTCCTGGATCTGTATCCATGTATCTGAAGTCTGATACTGCTCCTCTCTCACCAGTTGGTGTCCCATGTAAAGAAGACTTAAAGCTTTAATTGGGTAAAGGTTTTGTGTAAGGCTAGGACATGACTTAATATTTCTCAGGCTGTCACTTCATTCATAGCACTGTCCTTACAATTTCATTGAGTTCCCCAAACTTCTTATTTCGTGTGTGTGTGTGTGTGTGTGTGTGTGTGTGTGTGCGTGTGTGTGTATATACATGTCTGTATATATATACTTGAAGGACTTGTAAGTTGATATTAATAGTTCATACCTTTCAGTACTCACCATATTGTAACCTAAAAAAGTTGTCCAGAAACTTGCAAACATTTTTGAAAAGCAGTTTTGTAAAAACAGTTTTACAAAATGTCTTTATTCCTCAGGTTTATTCTAAAACTTTGTGTGAATGTTAGTATCAACTTTAGTCCAATAAGCCATATTGCTAGTTAGTAGTCTCACTGGCTACAAACATTTCTTCAGTATCTACCAGAGTTCAGACCTGTTTGCTATGGTACAGAAACTAATGATTGCTTCTGGCAAGTGAAAACAGGTACTTGATACATTGCCAGGACACTCTCTATTACACTGAGATATTAAATGCACAGTGAGGCAGCCTGGAACACCGCAGTGTTTGGAACTTACAAATCTGACCAACATTATTTTTAGAAAGTTTGTAGAGCAATGCTAGTAAGTAAAATACCATAAAATATGTCCAACTCATCTCATTTACTCTTTATTGTTGTCGTTGCTGTGTTTTGCTTGAATTAAACACCTCTGAAATTTCTACTGGTTTTTATACCTATGAAATCATTTGGAAACTCCCTAGATTATTATTCTCACAACAATCCCAAACGGTTGGTAAAGCAGGTTTTATCTCCATATTACAGATGAGGAAACTGAAGCTCAGTGGTGTTAAATAACTTGTTGAAGATTGTTAGTGACAGATGTTGTCTCAGTCTATTTAGTGTTGTTATAAATAGGTCAGGCTGGGTAATTTATAAAGAAAAAGGGTTTCTTTGGCTCATGATTCTGCAGGCTGTATAGGAAACATGTAATTCCAGCATCTGCTTGGCTTCTGGTGAGGGCCTCAGGCTGTTTCCACTAACAGCTGGGGGCAAAGGAGAGCTGCATGTGCGGAGATCACATAGCAAGACGGGAAGAAAGATAGGAAGTACCAGGCTCTTTTTAACAGCCAGCTTTTGTGGAAACTAACAAAGCTAGGAGGGCGCCAAGACATTCATGAAGGATCCGCCCCCATGACCCAAACACCTCCCATTAGGTCTCACCTCAAACATGGGAATCAAATTTTAACATGAGATTTGGGGAGTGTATTAGTCTGTTCTCACACTGCTATAAAGAAATACCAGAGACTGGATAATTTTATAAAGAAAAGAGGTTTAATTGATTCACAGTTCCACAAGGCAAGAGAGGCCTCAGGAAACTTACAATCATGGCAAAAGGAAGCAGGCACTTCTTACATGGCAGCAAGCAAGAGAAATCATGAAGAGCAAGGAGAGGGGAAGCCCCTTATAAATCCATCAGATCGTGTGAGAATTCACTCACTATCATGAGAACAGCATGACGGAACTGCCCCTATGATCCAGTCACCTCCCACTAGGTCTCTTCTTAGACACGTAGAAATTATGAGGATTACAATTCAAGGGAGATTTGGGTGGGGACAGAGACAAACCATATTAGAGGGGACAAACATCCAAACTATAGAATAGGTGAGGCCTGTACTCAAACCTCCTAATTCTAAGTTTACTGATGTTACCCCACAAATAAACACCATGAAGATTTGTAAGACCAGGGTGATTAGACAGTCAGATAGTCAGACCTGTAATCAAATCCAATTTCTATTGCCAACTCAACTTTTGACTTCAAATAAGTTTTTTTAAACCTCTATAAAGTCCAATTTGCTCATTTGTAAAATGGAGTTAAAGTGGAAAACACATGTAAAGAACATGGCACAGAGTGGGAACTTGATAAATGTTACCTCTTTTCTCCTCCCTCTAAGCAAATGTAAAGTGGAAAAACACACGTAAAGAACATGGCACAGAGTGGGCACTTGATAAATGTTACCTCCTTTCTCTTCCCTCCAAGTAAACCATTCACTCTCTGGTTAAACGTTTGGGTGATTAGCGGAAACCTAAGTAGCTATTAGAAATGTAACTCATAGGATGTGGAGATATTGATAAAACATGGGCAAAGACCATGTTATTGATAAAACGTGGGCAAAGACCATGGTAGAAACTGTTGTCACATGTGTACTATTAAAGAATTGCCAAGAAAGTCATTGTTTTTTAAAATTTTATGATGTTGAGCCTTTTTTAAGAGGAGGCAGGTCACATCAAAACTTTATGAACTTATTCTCTGTTCTCTAATTAATGTGGTTCATTGCCTTCAAACATAAAAAATTTTTAAACACATCAAAGAGGTTTGAAATGGTTCCAACCTGTGGTGAGCCTTGGGACTCCTCAGTGTGTGGACTTTAGCAGCTATCATATCCTCCTTAGGTCAGAAGCAAAAGAGCCACCAAGATTCTTTATGTGTCTGTGCCACAAGAGAAATTCTGACTCCTTTAAAACTCCCCTCTGCTGGCCCAGTTATCCCTTTGGATGAGGTTAGGGTAGGGGTGCTCATTGATTGACACCAGCAGGAGATGGGTCCAAATGGGGGGTAAGGGGCTGCACTCCTTGCTGCAGAGAAGCATAAACTCAGAGTAAGAACAGGTGTCGTAGTCAAGAGGCATGCTTGGGTCTAACATCAGAAAATTATGCAATTATCAAATTTAATGCTAAAAATATTAAAATGTATAACATGACTTAGAACACTTCTTCACATTTGAACTTAATGCTAAGGAACTGTGTGCTAATAACTACTTTATACTTGTGATTCTGGCTCTTGGCACAATCATGCAGGACTGGGTTTGTGTTATTGCATATGTGGGAAGTTATTAAATGCTTTATAATGATTATGTTAAAGGTCATATTCCTCATACACATAACTTCACTTATCATTATGAGTTAGACGGGTACATGAGTAGACAATGGTCTCCTTCCATTAAATGCAAACCGGCTGAAATTAGTATTTAAGTTGCCAGGCCGAATGAGAAAAGAGCTCAAATTAATGAGGGTGAATTTGTATAATCAGTTTATAAAACAGATCATGCTGAGTTCAAGGCTGACATCACCAGCTCCCACACATCTAACTACACTTAAAAAGGTGACTCCTCGTTTTTACCACTACCACTGCTCTAATTCAAGCTGCTTCTTATTTCTCTTTCATTCACATGTAGCTGACAAATCATTTATCTTGGCAAACACCAATCTGATCATGTCACACATCTCAGAAACCTCTGAAGTCTTCCCACTGCTTGAGGGACAGAGGCCCAACTCCTCAGGAGGGCGGCATTCATGGTTCTCCTAAATTTGGCCCATTCTTCTAATTCAGGGATTTTCAACCCTGGCTGAATATCAGAACCACAAGGGGAGCTTTAAAAAATAAACAGGCTTATGTCCCATGCCCCTGAAACTCTACTAGTTCTGGGCTAAGATCTAGGGATGTAATTATCTTTACAAATATCTATGGATGCTTCTTATCTACTGCCAGGGTTGAACCACTGGTTTAATTTCTGCCCCCCTATTGTGTCACCCAACATGAATTAACCCTTCTGCTCCATTCAGTAATGCTTTTTTCTTTCTTTCTTTTTTTTTTTTTTTTTTTGTTGTTGTTGTTGTTGAGACAGAGTCTTGCTCTGTCGCCCAGGCTAAAGTGCAGTGGTGTGATCTTGGCTCCACCTCCCGAGTTCAAGCAATTCTCTGCCTCAGCCTCCTGAGTACCTGAGATTACAGGTACCCATAACCATGCCTGGCTAATTTTTTTTATATTTTCAGTAGAGATGGGGTTTCGCCATCTTGGCCAGGTCTTGAATTCCTGACCTTGTGATCCACCCACCTTGGCCTCCCAAAGTGCTGGGATTACAAGCATGAGCCATCGCGCCAGGCCCAGTAATGCTTTTTTTGGTTTGTTTGTGTAGCCAGTCCTCTACTCATGCTGTTAATCCAACCTGAAATATCATTCCCTCTCTAGTTCTCTCTTTACAACTTCACTATTCTTCTTCTTCTTCTTCTTCTTCTTTTTTTTTTTTGAGACAGAGTCTCTTTCTGTTGCCACGCGCTAGGCTGGAGTGCAGTGGTGCGATCTCGGCTCACTGCAACCTCCCAGGTTCAAGCAATTCTCCTGCCTCAGCCTCCCAAGTAGCTGGGACTACAGGCGTGCACCACCATGCTTAGCTAATTTTTGTATTTTTTAGTAGAGACGGGGTTTCACCATGTTGGCCAGGATGGTCTCAATCTCCTAACTTCGTGATCCGCCTGCCTCAGCCTCCCAACAACTTCACTATTCTTCTAAAACTAAGTGAAATCCCATCAGTATCCTTACAACCATGGGAATATAATGATATTGCCATTCTGAGAATCCAAAAGGCATTTTTTTATGTTTATGAAGTATTTTATGGCAATTAATCATATATTGTTTTCAATGTGAATGTTTAATATTTTTGTTCCCTATATTTCAGACTTCCCAAGGAAGGTAAACTTTATATAACATCTTTTGTTCTCATTTCCTAGACTCTAGCATTGACAACAGTATTAAGCATAAAGTAGACACTCGTGTTCAATAATTATGACTGAATAAATTAAATTCTCTGAAATTTATGAAGCGTTTTTTCTTACAGCTGGACAACTTCAACCATCAACGCTGAGGGTTGTTTATGTACGTACTGACGTGTTTCTTACTAGAAGCATCACTATGCCCATGTAGATGATAATCACGTGTCCACAAAAACTGATGTGATATCAAATATAGGGGTGACACTTATAAATGTGTTTTTTTTCCTATAGATAGTATATTCCATGTTTATATATTCCATTCCCATAAGTTTGTATAATGTCCAAAAGGAGGAAGTAGTGAAATAGTCCCTGATCTGTCAATACCTGACTTGCAAACAACCCACCCATGTGAAAGGATAGAGAAAACCCTGTTTACCAACCTCATCAACTGTGGAAGGATCAGAAGAGCAAGTGTCCCTCTGCCCTCAATTTAGATGACACGAGAGTATCATAACCTACAGGTCAAAGTCTCTCCCGTATCTACTGAAAACCAAGAAGCTTCTGATTGGAGAGTATCCAACACTGTCAGAGCCTCAGCTCGGACCCTCCTACTGTTCAACCCGCCCAGAAACCTTCTGTCCTGGTTCTAGAGCATGGGAGATTTATTTCCATATCCAGAGCTACAATCTCTCCACAAAACAGCATTGTACACTGTGGCTGCCCATAGTGAAAGTAGTGCTGGTACTTGTGAGTTAAATAGTCTTGGGAGGGCTGGCTGAGAACCTAACCACTATTTATAACATTGTTTTTGTGGAAAAAATGCTTTCTGCATTCCAAACAACAGAACTAGACATGAACTTTTGGAATACAGTGTATTTCTTGGGTCAGGAACTGACTGTATCTCGTTAACTGCACTACGGTCAGTATTTTCCTAGGATAACATGGCAACCAGGAGTGCAGAACAAGAATAGTTGCCAAGAATATGGATCATATGGTTTATAAGGATTAAAGTCAGAGGAAACAAGTCAAGCACATTCTTAATTTATTATATAAATATTTACTAAGCATTATTAAAGGCTATGGTGAATACTGTAGGAGACAAAAATCGATAAGATCTTTGATTTTATAGTCCTTACAATCTAGGGTGGGAGATAAGATAGACATAAACACAAACAATAAAGCTAAATGGTGAAATATGCCACAACAGTGATACAACAAAACATTAGATCACACTGGTAGAGAGAAACAGCTAGTTCCTCTAGCTGGAGTAATCAGAGAACGTGTGATAGAGAGGCTTGCACAGTGTTTCAGCGTGCAGAGGAAATAGTTTCAGGGCAGCAGGAGACATCACAGGCAGGAAAACCAGTACAAATCAAGACAGATGCATGAAGAACAATGAGAGTTCAGAGAATAGGAAAAGTCCAGTTGGCTCAAGTGGGGTTTGTTTTCAGGACCTTAGTAGGGTGCTTCGAATGACAGGCAAAGGAATTTGGATTCCATCTAAGAGGGGGTTGGAAGCCATTAAAGGGTTTTAAAATTACTAAAGTGGTTCTAAATGCAAGTTTATGTAACAGTGAACACAGGACAGGGGAAGAGAGAACGAATACAATTAGGAGATTACTGTAAGAGTTGAGGGTGATTTAGACGACCTTTCAAAGATTTTTTTATACAAATAGTTAATAAACATTTAAGGCAGTTTCTTTGCATACCTGTGTTTGAGTAAGGTAGTTAAATGTTAATTAACAAAGTATTTCTTTAAATAAGAACATATAAATCATACAGAAAAGTTGTATAAAGACTTTAAAAACTAAAATATATATATTATCAGCTACAATGGAAAAAACATTTCAAAAGCATTGTTTGGCACTTAGGACTTTATGGTTAGACTTGATACAAATAAGGATGATTTTAAGGTGTTAGTCTCATTTTAAAAAATAACATCATGAGTTTAAAACTGAACATTTTATTTTTATAAGCATGTGAAATTTAATAAAAAATCAACTTTGTATTACTTCCCAAGAGCAGTGATTCAATACACAAGGTGACTAGAAGATATGCTGAGAAAGTTGAAAGTTGAGATGTCCAAGTTACTGAACTCAATTCTTTGCATTTTAGATAAACCTTAAGCTGGTACCAAGACAGATGTGAGCAGACTAACCTGAAGTGATCTGACTTAGCAAATGTCTTCTAACTTTCACACTTCAGTGCTGGGTGGGAAATGGCATTTATTTTTATCTGAAAACAAATGTAGTGGAAATAACGAAATTAAAAGAATTTCTAGGTACCTTATAAGAGCCAATCAGATGATTGTACCTCAAAGATCATAAAGGAGTTATATGACATTCTATAAAATTTACATTTCTTATACCAGGTATAAGTTAAGAACCTAAAATAAAAATCTCAAGCTACACTCAAAGACTTCTAAAATAGGAAATATATTGTCTTCACATATTTTTATGTCCATCTTCTAAAAAATACTAGAAAATATATTATTATATATTTAGCCTGATTTAAACTGAATTATTTAAAATGTGGCTGTATTTGTGCCCTATTCAGTATTATGGGGAACAGGGAGCTATGAAGTTGAATAAGAGCTTTTGTTCTTAAGAAATACAAACCTCAATAAGAGGCAAACATGTAAAAATTCTGTATTGAGACATATGTAGTAAGTGCTAAAAGTGACATAAGGTGCTATAGGGTTTTGGAGCAGGTTAATCACACAGGGAAAATGTGGGAAGCCTTCCCTTATGGACTGAATACAAAAAAAGGGAAATGGGGAGGGAGATTGATAAGGACTAGGATTTGGGGCTGAAATTATACTCTAAGAGGCTGAATGCTAGATTCAGTGCATGGGGCTTTATTTTATATATAAAGAGACATTAAGGGTGTTTGGCAGAAAACACATTCAAATCTGTATTTTAAAAGATGGCTCTGGTTTTTGAGTATAAGTTAACCATGAGAAAATTCAAAAAGCAGTGAGATCTGTTTTGTCACTACAGTAGTCAAGATGAAAAGAAATCAGAGTAACTGCAATAAAAGTGAAAAGTTTAAAATTCTCTGAAGATACACTTGAAAGTGAGAGCCAGAATAACCACCTAAACAATTATGCAAGACTGAGACCTGAAACCATCACCAACATTCAGTTATAAGGTCACAATAGACCTTTCTTTCCCATCAGAACCATGCATTGTTTATATTAACCATGAACTTAAGAAATCAACCAATCCAATGACTCACTTCATTTGTGATAGCCTGTCCTAGAATTTCGGAGCTCCAGTGTATAATTAATAAAAAACCTTATACAAATTTTCTCTAAGGAGGTATCATTTCAGAATCATATCTGTAGTCTTGTTTGCTGCACTAAATCAATAGAACAGTTTGCACATCTCCTGAAAGTTTTATTTTAGAAGGGGCTTTCCACAAAAGATTGTCATCTATAAATGAAGTCACAAAAGAAAAGCGAAAGAAGAGAGTGCCCTGTCCTGCAGGTGCACTGCAAGGACAGTAAGAACTTACCAGTCACTAGTACCTTCGGAATACCTTTCAGAAAGGCAATAAAAGTGAACAAAGATTTCCAATAATTGGAAGATTTTTTTTTTAAAGGTGAAAAGTGGAGTTAACCAATAAATTTTAGTCTTCTAAGAAGTCTGATATACTTTGAAAGTGAAGCTGAATCTTTAACAAGGTTTTTGTTGGTGTTAATTTTTTTTTTTTTCATTTTTAATGCTAGTAAAGAGAAGAAATATAAAAGGAGAATGAATGGTAAATAATGGAACAAATTCAAGAGAAGATGGGAACAAGAACTTTAGTACAGTTAGACATTAAAGAGGAGAAACAGTTGTTTCTCTATGATTAGAAACAGGAAACGACGGGTGATGAGGATAAACATTTTGTGTATAAGGGAGTAACATTGAGGGACTTCAGATGCAATGGCAAGACCATCTATTGAGACAGAGGGAGAAGGAAAGGGAGGAGGAGAGAAGAAGGGAGGAAAAGAGACAAAGAGAAAGTATATGAATGAAAAAATATTTGGATTTAAGAGTTAAGAGAAAAACACTGCCAGAAAAGAAGAAAACAGAAAAGAGGGGCTTTTGGTATTTAAGGTATTGGAACAATTCTGATTGGCGTAACTGAAAAAAGTTAAAAAACTATGAGTTCTGAGTATCAGAAACTCAAAAATAAGGATTTGGAGAAACAGATTACAGTCACATGGTGTTGGCGGACATTACTTTCAAGCCCGGCAGTGACATCATAAAACAATCTGGAGCAGTGTCCTAGAAGTCAACCAATAACAGGAATTAGAAAAGGGAGACAGTAGTGAAAAATTTACAAGAAAAGAAACTAATGACCAAAGGTGGCCTTTGTGCTGAGCCTTGAATTGACACTAGCGAGCAAAGGTACACATCAACCCTCCTTTAAAAGCTAGGATTTTTTAAATGCCATGCTTTTTCTTGAGACAGTTAAAAAAACAAAAAAAAATTTGCGGTCTTTGCCAGGTTTAAATTTCTATGGAAGAGAAGGGAGAAGAGTTATGAAAAAAGATCAAAGCTATAATAACTTGTTCACAATAGAGCATAAGGTCCAAAAGACATAAGGAACTGAAAGTAAGTCAGCAGTGGACTAACCGTGGGTTCCATCTGAACTGGGAAGGCGTGACTGTTTGGAAAAAGAGACCATAATAAGGGCGTTACCTAAGTTGTAAGTGACAAAACACCAACCTTTCTCCCTCTTTCTGGCACATCTGTTTGGTGAGAAAGGGTAAAAGACTGGCCACGTGTGTCATCGGTCTCTGACTCTCAGAGCTTGCTTGCCCAAACGCACATGCATTGTCCAGTCGTCTACATACTAAACACCACTGGGCAAGCTAAGTCAATCCAATTTGAAGGGGTAGGAAGACTAGACGCAATGCTAAGTGTACTCTTTTACCTAGTTTCTCCATAAACAAAACTGACATATTCACTCTCATTTTAAGTCTACCCAAAGAATTCAGAGGTTAGAATAAAAAGTGACATAACTAATTGGTCCCTTCAAAACTCCAACAACAGGGATGCAAAGTAAATAAATGGAAAATAGTATGAAGAAAACTACACGGGGGGTGGCTTAAGGGGAGAACTCGTCAGCTAGAGTGGTTTTAAATTTCTAGACACATTCAAGGACTTAATACTGAGACCTAATTCAGTTGATGAATGCCTCTAGAGATGGGGAGATTTCTAATTAAGGAGTCGATACCTCTAACAGATATAGCAGTATTCAGATTTTTTACTGCTGAATACAGCAGTATTCAGATTTTTTTATTTTTATGTTGTATTTTTAAAGGAATCTATTTCTTTCATTAAACTGTCAAAGGTATTGACATAAAATTGTTCATAATATTTTCTTATCCCTTATGTATTTCCTGGATCTCTATTAATGTTTCCTTTTCATTCTTATGTTGTTAATTTGAACTTTCTTTTTTTTGCATAGGAGTTTATCAATTTTATTAATGTTTTCAAAGAAACAACTTTTGGTTTTGTTGATTTTCTCTATTTTACGCCTAGTACTGTTCCAGATTTCTATGTGTTTTTTTTAACTGATATTCTGCCTATTTGTTCAATCGAGAGAAAAGTGAGAAAGAGGAGTGTTGAGATATCTAACTGTATTAGATTTACCTATTTCACTTTCTGTTCTGTCCATTTTTGCTTCAAGTGTTTTAAGGCTCTGTTACTAGGCTTATAGACGTTTAGAATTGTGTCTTTTTATTATTACAAAATATAATACTGCTAGTATTATTTCATGTTTGTGTTTATTTTATTGGATATTAATATACCTCCCTTCAGTTTTCTTAATGATTAGTATCTGCATGATAGCTCTTTGGATTCTTTTACTTTTAACCTCTTTGTATACGTTTGAAGGGAATATTTTGTAGACAGTATATTTAGGTTGCACTACTTTATCCAGCCTAATGATCTCTGTCTGTAGAATACTTAGATCCTTTCAGCTTAACGCAATTATTCAATGGCTGGATTTGAAGGAACCATCTTGCTATTTTCCATTTGTCCCGATCTGTTCTTGTCCCTTTTCCTTTCATTCTGTCATATTTGAAATTGAATAGTTTTTAGTTTTCCATTTTCTCTTCACTACTGGCCTATTATAAATATACTTGCATCTTTGTAGGTTTAGTGATTGCTCTCATGTTTAAAATACGCACATCTAACCTGTCACAACTTCAAATATTACACCACTTCACATACAAAATACAAAAATTTTATAACAAAATTTATCTATTTCTGCCTTCCTGTCTTTTGTACCACTGTCAGCATAGTCCAACTACCGTAGGACTGTTATATTAGAGAAGCTATATATAGGTCCTCTGGTTGACAGTCCCAGATAAAACTAGGTTTTGAGTCATCCTTGTCAAAATGCCAGGAATGTGATTACAGCTGTCTTCAATCCTCCAGACCCCACTGAGCTCATTCTCAAGTTGAAGGCCACCAAGTGACCTCAGGTGATGCTACATGAACGAGAATACCCACCAGCTGAGCCTGCCCTTTTCTCTGTCTCACAAATTGTGAGGTACAATAAAATGGCTATTGTCTTAAGATGATGTGTTTAGGTGATTTGTTACACATAATTAGATAACTATAACAGAATCTAGTACAGGGAAGTTAAATTGTATAATAAAATCTTAAAACATGTGGCATTGGTTTTAGGACCAGAGGTGAGCAGAAGCTGTAAGTGACTTAAGAAGACTGTTAGTGAAGGCTTGAACAACATTAATGAAAACCTTACAGAGGACAGAGAAATAACTCTTTTTATGCAGTGGAAAGTTTGTAACACTGGTCCTTGCAAGAAATATTAAAGACAAAATATACTCCATAAAGTGGTAAATTTGGCTAGGAGGATTTTTAGGCAGAAGGTTGTAAGTGGTGGTCTCTTTTGCTATCTATAAGTTATGCCTACACAAAGATAAACTGATGAAAGAACTGTTTCATTTTCATGTAGAATTTAGAGGAAAATTTCTAAAGAACTAGGACTTGATCTTTTCAAAACTAAACAGTTTCTCAACCCCATTATCTCTAGAGAGAAAAGTAAGACAAAGCTTCAGAGTTATAAAACTACTGTTAAGGCTTGGGGCCTACCAGTAAAGCATGTTTTCAGGACAAAAATCCCCACAGTATGGCTGTAAAACACCTTGCTGAGACTGCAAAATTATTTAAAATTGTATCTAGTTCTGTTCCAAGAACCTTAAGAGTATGACACTTAGACTCTGTTCTGAGACAAAAGGCCTCTAAGAATCTTGATGATGTGCACTTTGGACTCTTAAATAGACAGAAAAGCTCCTAAGAATCTTATGGGTGTTATTTCAAACTATCTTGACTCAGTATGAAAGAAAAAAAAAATGTCACTCTAAAATAAATGTGGGTCGGCCTCTGAGTAATGGAGTGGGTTATAATTTGATACACAGGAAGCCCATAAAGTTTTAAAAATCATTACATCAGCTTGCACTGAAAGGGATAGAGATAGTACAAAATGAAAACATGCTTCTGAACTCTCAAATCTCTACAGCCAGAAAGGCTGAAAAGGCTACTCAATTGCAAGAAATGACCATTTCTTACAGAAAAAGGATGACTCTGAATTGAGAAGGCAAAACCTGGAGCCACAGAGAATCACTATCAGGAGGCAAGAATACCCTAATAAAAGAACTAACAGCAGGAGATCCACATTTCTATGAACCAGTGAAGCTATATGTCTCTGGTTTCCCTATTTGTGAATGGGAATGTTTACTGCAGCTATTCTATGACTGCCTCTTCATTATATTGTTGGGTTGTCATCTCTTCAGCTACTCTTGAGGAGATTCCTGAACAGTATACTTGTTGTAAATAAGTTCTTGAACTTTAAGACTCAGGCTAAAGAACACTTGGCAAAGAATTTTTGGATTCTTGGAAGTGGGTGAGTATACAGGGAACATAGGAAGAGACTGAATCATTTGTGACCAGATAGTGGACTGCGGTGGATTAAAGACGACCACAAATGTTTTGATACTTCTTCCACTGAAAGGTCATGCCTATGTCTTCTCTCACTAAAACTAGGAGGACTCTGTGACTCCTCTGACCAACAGAATACAGTGGAAGTGATATGGCACCACTTTTCAGTTTTAGGCTTTAAGACACTGGCAGCTGCCACTTTTTATCTCCAGGAAAAGTCACTCTAGAAGCCCCAAGCCACAATAATTAGAAGTCTGACTGTGCTGAGACTACCATGCTAGAAAGCTCATGTAGACTTAGCCTTCCACCTCTTCCCAGGCAACCTGTATATATATGTATCTTGGATCCTCCAGAGCATTCCATCCACAAGCAGAATACCACCCAGTGATCTCAGTCAATGCAACATACAACCAAAAATCACCACACAGGGACTCGCCTGAATTCTCAACCCATAGAGCCATGAGCTAAATGAGAGCTGTTGTTTTACACCACTGAATGCTGGGGCAATTTATTAGGTAGTAACCTATTATTACAATGTTGATTTTTGTAATTTATGTTTTTTTTAGTTGTTCCAGAAGCCACAATGTCCCATTATCACCTTCTACAACCTAACTGAAAACAGAAGCCTAAACCTAGTTATTTTGCAGAAGCAATTTGCAAAGTCCATTATAAGGTAAAATTATTTTTGAGAGGGCAATTTTCTCTGCGATATTATAAACCAAACATTTTTCCAAACACAATATACACCAACTATATCATTGCAATTATAACCAACCATTTTTGCCTTACTAAATAAACTATTGTACATACATGATCAAGCCAAAGGATTCATCCTCAGGCTTTCCTTCAGTTCATTTAACACAGTTATTTAGTCACTTTCTCATGACTGAAGCAAGAGTGGGATTACAAATACAAAATTAAGACCATTTATGGTATTCTAAAGCAGTGATTTTCAAACACAACATACAAAATACCAATGTGAGATAAATGATGAAATATAAAAGAGGGAATAACTGTTAATGAAATGATAAACTATGTTTATGTAAATATGTATGTGACCAAACTGGTATCTTTTTAAAGTTTTTGACACACAATAATTATATATATATTTATGGAATACAGTGTGGTATTTTGATACTTGTCATTATTTGACGAGAACATTCAAAGCCTCTCTTCTATTTTGAAATATACATTATTAACTGTGGTCACCCTACTGTACCATTGAACACCAGAACTTATTCCTCCTATGTGACTGCAGCTTTGCACCTGTTGACCAACCTCTCCCCGTTTCTCCTATCCCCTCCCCAGCCAGAGGTAACCACTATTCTACTTTCTACTTCTATGAGATAAACTTTTTTTACATTCCACATATAAATGAGATGCCTGGCTTATTTCACTTAATATAATGTCCTCTGGGTACATCCATGTTACTGCAATGACAGAATTTCATTCTTTTCTATGGCTGAATAGTATTCCACTGTGTATATATGCCCTATTTTCTTTATCCATTCATACACTAACAAACACTTAGGTTGACTCCATATCTTGGCTATTGTAACTAGTGCTGCAATAGACATAGAAGGGCAGATACCTCTTCAACAACATACTAATTTCACTTATTTTGCATATATACCCAGTATAGTGAAATTGTTAGGTCATATGGTAGTTCCGTTATTAATATTTTAAAGAACTTCCACACTGTTTTCTATTATGGCTATACTAATTTACATTCCCACCAACAGTATAAATTAAGAGTTCCCTTTTCTCCAGATCCTTGCCAGGATTTGGTATTTTTTTTGGTCTTTTGGTAACAGCCATTCTAACTGGGGTAAGATGATAATCTCATTACTGCTTTGATTTTGCATTTCTCTGATAAGTGATGTTGAACATTTTTTCGTATGTCTGTTGCCATATATCTTCTTTTGAGAAATATCTATTCGGATCTTTTCCCATGTTAGCAATCAGATTGTTTGCCTGCTTTTTTGCTATTGAGTTGTTTAGATTCCTTACACATTCTGGATACTAACCCCTGTCAGATGTATAGTTAGCTAATATTTTCTCCCATTCTTTAGGCTGTCTCTTCACTCTGTTGATTGTTTCCTTTGCTGTACAGAAGCTTTTAAGTTTGATGTAATTTCATTTGTCTCTTTTTGCTCTCCTTGTCTGTGCTTGAGGTTTTACTCATACAAACCTTGCCCAGACCAATGTCAGGAAGTGTCTCTCCTATGTTTTATTCCAGTAGTTTCATAGTTCGTCTTCAGTCCATTTTGAGCTGATGTTGGTAAGAAACAGGCATCTAGTTTCTGCACAGGGATATTTAGTTTTCCTAGCACCATGTATTTCAGAGGATGTCCTTTCCCCAATGTGTGTTCTTAGCGTGTTCATCCAAAATCAACCTATATAAATATATGGATTTATTTCTGGATTCTCTAATCTGTACCACTGTCTTATGTGTCTGTTTTTATATGTGTTGCATGCTGTTTTAGTTACTATTGGTTAATATGGTTAATATTCTTTGAAATATTTTGAGAAGAATTGACATTATTTCTTCTTTAAATGTTCAGCAGGAAAAGCATCAGGGTTTGGGCTTTTCTTTGATAGACTAATTCTTATTACTGATTCAATTTTGTGACTCATTATTAGTATACTCAGGTGTTCTATTTCTTTATGATTCTGTCTTGGTAGGTTAAATGACTTTTGACCTTACTGTGCCTAGATATTTATATTTTCCTTAAGGTTTGGAAATGTTTTGTAGTATAATTTGAAGTCACGTAGTGTGAAGCCTCCAGATTTATTCTTTTTCTCAAGATTCCTTTGGCGACTCAAGGTCTTTTTTAGTTCCATTCTTGGGGTTAAGTCATACCACCAAAGAATAGTATTCCTGGCCTAGTACTTTTGCTGATCTCCTCCCTATTTACCCAGCAGGGCTGTATTTATCAAAGTGCCTTTGATGTTAGGCTACCAGACCATATAGAGAGGAGGCTCAAGAAACAGGTCATCAGATGAGTCTTCAGTTATTTACTATAAGGATATTGTTTAAGGACAGACTTGATTACACTGCGGTATAACTAAAAGGATATATTTTCCTTTAAATTATAATTATTAGGCTTCTTCTAAAATATTGATTTTTGAGATGGAATCTCGCTCTGTCACCCACGCTGGAGTGCAGTGGCGCAATCTTGGCTCACTGCAACTTCTGCCTCCCAAGTTCAAGCAATTCTCCTGCCTCAGCCTCCTGAGTAGCCTGGATTACAGGCACATACCACCACACCCAACTAATTTTTGTAATTTTAGTAGAGACGGGTTTCACCATGTTGGTCAGGCTGGTCTCAAACTCCTGATCTCAGGTGATCTATCCGCTTCAGCCTCCCAAAGTGCTGGGATTACAGGCATGAGCCACCGCACCTGGCCAATATTGATAAATTTTAATCTTGTGAATAGAAAACAAATCTCATCTTGAGAAATGTCTTCTTAGAGAGCTTAGAGCAAAATCTGTGATCCATCTCAAACAAAATACAAGAGCTTTTATAAGATGTAATGTGTGTCCTATCCTTACTCCATTTGTAACACTTTTATAATTTTGATATGGTACAATTTATCTACCATAAAATTAATCATTGTCCATTGAACAGTGGGTGGTGCAATGAAGTTTTAGTCCATTTTTAGAGGACTAAAAGGTACTAAATGGACGCAATCATTACTACAATCCAGTTTCCCATTATCTTTCCCAATTCCTTTGAATTCATATGCAGGCAATTCCTGTTCCTACCCCCAGTTCTCCTCTGATCTTCTCACTAACTCAATCAGTTCCCCTTTTCTAGACATTTCATAAGTGAAATCATATAATATGTAGTCTACTGAGTCTAGTTCCTTTCACCTAACACAATATTTTTAAGTTTCATCCATGCTGCAGCATATATCAATATTTTCTTCCTTTTTCATTGCTATATACCTTTTTCAATAGTATTCCAATGTACAGATATGCCACATTTTGTGTATTCATTTACCAGGTTATGGTCATTTGGATTTTTTTCTTGTTTTTATTAATGTCTATTATAAATAATGTTGCCAAGAGCAATTACATACAAGTCTTTGTGTGAGCATATGTTTTCATTTCTGTTAGGCAGATTCCAAGAATTGGAATTGGTAGGTTTATATGGTACAATGATTAAAAATTATATATCAATTTGGCTGGACCACAGCACTCAGATATTTTGTCAAACATTATTCTTGAAATTTCTGCAAGAGTAATTTTGGACAAGATCTGCATTTAGACTGGTAGACTTTGAGTAGAGCAGATGGTCCTCCATTATATGAGGGGGCTTCAACTAATTAGCTGAAGGCCTAACAAGAACAAAAGGCTGACCTCCCTGGGCCAAAGGGAATTCCCCAGCAGACTCCCTTCAGACTTCATCTGCAACACTGGCTCCTCCTGGTCTTCCAGCTGACTGCCTTTGGACTCAAACTGCAATCCTTTCCTCAGTCTCCAGCCTCTGCTGGTTTCCTCCATCAGATACACCAAGATGCCACAACTGCATGAGCCAATTCCTTAAAATAAATTTCTTCATATATATATGTATACACACACACACCTGATTAGTTCTGTTTCTCTGGAGAACCTTACTACATATGGTAAGTTGTTTTAACTTTAAAAGAAATAGCCAAACTACTTTCCAAAGTGGCTGTAACAATTTACATTCCTACCAACAATGTATAATATAAGAGTTCCTGTTTCTTCACATCCTAGACAGGAGATATTGTCCTTTTTATTACAGCTATCCTAAGGGGTGTAATCTCATTGTGGTATCTCATCGTGTTTTTAATGTGCATTTTCCTAATGACTAATGATGCTCACTGTGCTTACATGTGGCTATTAATCACTCTCACGTCTTTTCAGATGACGTTTCTATTCTGTTCTTTTGCTCTTTAAGTTCGGTTGTTTGCCTTATTATTCACTTATAATTCTTTACATGTTTTGGATACAAGTTCATTATCACACATGATTTGCAAATATTTTCTCCCAGTCTGCAGCCTGTCTTTTTAGTTTCTTCCCAATGTCTTTTGTAGCATAAAAATTTTAATTTTAATTAAATAAAATTCATCAATTCTTAATCTTATGGCTCATGCTTCTGGTATCATACCTAACAACTCTGCCTAATACAAGGGCATAAAGTTTTTTCTATGCTTCCTTTTAGAAGTTTTATAATTTCAGCTCTTATGTTTAGGCCCATTATTCATTTTCAGTTAATTTTTGTATATGATTATTGTGAAGAAGTTAATTTTTGTATATGACATCCAATTGTTCCAGCACCGTTTGTTGAAAAAAATAACCCTTTCTCTATTTAATTGTCTTAGCAGCTCTTTCAAAAATCAATGGACCAAAAATGTAAATGTTTATTTCTGAACTCTCAATTCCTCTCCATTGATTTATATGCTTATCCTGTGCTACTGCCATGTTGTCTTGAATACCATCACTTTAGATTGAGTTTTGAAATGGGGATGTATAAATCCTCCAATTTTGTTCTTTTACCCATTTATTTTAAATTTTATTTGATCCAACTGTACTAAGTGTATTTATTAATACCACCTTAAATCCTTTCTTAGACAAGATAGATGTACATGCAAAAATAAAATAGGCTATATTTTAAAGATGTTTTTAAAAGAATATAATCCTTTTAAGATTTCAGTCATTAACACATTTCCGTAGGGTTGACGTAAGTTTTCCCACCCCCCACACTCATATCAACAAACATACTGAATGCCTACTACGTTCCAGGCACAGTGCAAGGTTAGTTGCCAAAGATACAGAGAAAAATAATACATAGTTGCTCATTTAGCACATAAATAGACAATGATTGCATAGTATATTAATAACAGGTATGTACAAGATAAAGGACAAAAGATATTAATCCAATCTTGTCAGATTTACTTTACTTTTATATAAGCCTATTTCTTAAAAAGTTTTACAAATTTTGTTATTTTCTAAACAGAACATGTTTAAAACTACCAGAGAGGCTACTACTTACCAAAGCTTGAAATAAGAAATTCTGTTGTAAAATACTGGTTCTCTCCTTCAGTTTAGGTCTTTTCATTTGCTTTTTCTTCTTAAGGTTACAGAAGGCAAAAGGGGAAACTCTCATTTCACCTCTAACCCACCCTACTCTTCCCCATAGAGGTAACTTCTGTTATGTTCTGCCAACTCCTGATTATACAGAGCAAGTGGCTGTAGAAGATACTGATAGTAGGAACTCTTAAAATACTCAGATCAATTTCAAACTTTATTTTAGACAGAAGCTTTAGCCTCCTTCCCACTAAACTTGACATCAAAATAACTAGTAAAACTTATAAGTTACTCATTTTCCTTCTTCCTCCCAACCTATGCCCCAGAAAAGGTAGAGATTAATAAAAAAAAAACATATGAACAACATATCTCTGTAATGTGCATGTGTGTATGAAAGTTTCATAGTGCACATTCCTGAAACTTATTCCATAAGAGATTTTAATACGTGTTCTTAAAAAATAAAGTAAGAAAGGAAGGAAGGAAAGAAGAAAGGGGGTGGGTGTTTCCAAGTTCAAATACCTT
The DNA here is from genome assembly GCA_004027715.1 of Plecturocebus donacophilus. Classification (NCBI taxonomy): domain Eukaryota; kingdom Metazoa; phylum Chordata; class Mammalia; order Primates; family Pitheciidae; genus Plecturocebus; species Plecturocebus donacophilus. The sequence continues at coordinate 113,852 of PVKP010001398.1, read as the reverse complement.
TGGGAAACACCGGGTTAAATAAAATATCAATATACACTATGTAAAATACATCGTGATTGCTCCCACTTTTACTAAAATTAGCAGACCACCAAAACCTTTAATCATGGATCACTTAGTAATATCTTGAAAAAATATAGATCTTTACAAAAATATAGTGTGTGATGCAAGTTGGATACAGCTTCCACCTTATTGTCACACTGGCAGCAATTCATACAGTTGAACAAGGTGTGGATATTCAGAATCATGCACAAGGCCACATCAATTTGCTACTGACCAAAAGACTAAAAAATAAAATAAAAATAAAGTGAGCAGACTGTCTCAATATTCTATCTTTACTGTGTTGGAAAAACTGGTTTCATTTCTGTGCAGCATTATTTTTCCTTTAGCTATAGGATAAAAGAATAAAACTAGACAGATGTTTGACTCCAAAATTAAATGCACTAATGGGTTTGCTTTTAATAAGTAAATATAATCAAAGAGTCTCAATATAAATTCTATTCATTTTTAAATCTGCTTTACAAAACAAAAAATAGGATTACAATAGTTTGTAATACTAGTAAATGCTTTATTGTAAAAGAAACTTTAAGAGACTGGCCAGGCATGGTGGCTCACACCTGTAATCCCAGCACTTTGGGAGGCCAAGGCAGGTAGATCACTTGAGGTCAGGCGTTCGAGACAAGCCTGGCCAACATGGTGAAACCCTGTCTCCACCAAAAATGCAAACATTAGCCGGGCGTGGTGGTTGGGTGCCTGTAGTCCCAGCTTCTCGGGAGGCTGAGGCAGGAGAATCGCTGGAACCCGGGAGGCAGAGGTTGCAGCAAGCCGAGATCAAACCACTGCACTCCAGCCTAGGCGACAAGAGCAAAATTCTGTCTCAAAAAAAAAGAAACTTTAAGAAGTTAACAGAAACTGCTATAAAGTTATTATATTTACCTATAGTGATAAATATTGATAGCCACCTATCTATGTGTAGAAAAATAGTGAATCTGGAAATATCTCTTTATATGTTAGGATTCAAATCAAGATATAACTCAGCAATGAGTGCTATTAAATTTGCCAATGAGGCCAGGCATGGTAGCTCACGCCTGTAATCCCAGCACTTTGGGAGGCCAAGGTGCGTGGATCACAAGGTCAGGAGTTCAAGACCAGCCTGGCTAAGATGGTAAAACCCCACCTCTACTAAAAACTACAAAAATTAGATGGGCACGGTGACAGGTACCTGTAATCCCAGCTACTATGAAGGCTGTGGCAGGAGAATAGCTGGAATCCAGGCAGCAGAGGTTACAGAGAGCCGAGATCGCACCACTGCATTCCAGCCTGGGGGACAGAATGAGACTCCATCTCAAAAAAAAAAAAAATTGCCAATGAGACTGAATCAGGCCTTTATTACCAAACTGTAGTCATGAGCAATAACTTTTCAACACCTTATTCCTGTCTTCCTGCTGAAATTTTACTTGGGTGAAAAGTCTGGGAGGATTTCCCACTGAGGTGATCCTTATAGGAACTAAAATAGCTGCTGTATGTCCCAGGTGGAAGCTTTTCTGAAATTCTACTTTAGGAGAAAATAGGAACAATTAAGTCACTGATGAAGAAAAGTTTCCACCATGCACTTTAGCATTTTTTTTTTGGTTGTTTCTTCATTGCTGCTAGCGACAGGAAGTGTGATAACTGTCACCCTTGCTTATAAACGTCAGATAGCCTTACTCCTTTATACTCAAACCCCTACTATTTGTTTAATGCCCTATTCAAGCTTCCATTAAATCTTTTACCGCTCTCTAACTCAAGTAAAAATGATTTCTCCTTCCTCTAAGCTTCCTGATTCTTGTCCATGCCTCTCACTTAGCTCATAACCATACTTAACATACTTTAGGTTGCTATTTAACTTGATTAGTGTACATATCCTGTTTGTTGAGAAGTCTAGGACACTTCAGATGGCAGGGACAAGGTGGTGCACATCTCTGGAGAGCTCACAATACCAGGCACAATGCTGTTTACACTAGCATTCTGCAAGTATTTGTTGACTGACTGTCATTAGTATTCAGTGCTTTTCCTAGGAATAGTTAATTCTTGAGGGTAAATATAAGTGTTTTTCTATTATGAGAACAATGAATTTGCTCATTAGTTTCAGGAAATGTTAACAGACTATCTTTAATCGATGACTAAACGTAGTCTTTTTTTCTATGACCAAGCATAGAATAAAAGTCTAGGTTAGCCAGGTACAGCTTACCTAAGGATTTGGGCACAGAATGTTGTGAAGAAATTAACTATTCAATGACACAAGGACTCTCAACAGGATCTACCATTACAGATTAACAGGAAGGATGAGGGTAATATTTGTAGACACGCACACAATCACACACATACGGAACAATGATCTCAAACTATAAAAATCCTAGAAAAAAACTAGGAAATACCATTCTGGACATTGGCCTTGGCAAGGAATTTGTAGCTAAGACTTTAAAAGCGATTGCACCAAAAAAATTGACAAGTGAGACCTAATCAAACTAAAGAGCTTCTGCATAGCAAAAGAAACTATCGACAGCATAAACAGACATTACAGAATGGGAGAAAATATTCAAAAACTACACCTCCAACAAAGGTCTAATATCTAGAATCTATAAGGAACTTAAGCAATTTAACAAGCAAATAACCCCATTAAAAAGTGGGCAAAGGACATGAACAAACACTTCGCAAAAGAATATGTAAAGGCAGCCAACAAATATGTATAAAAAAGCTCAACATCACTAATCATCAGAGAAATGCAAATCAAAACCAAAATGAGATGCCATCTCATACCAGTCAGAATAGCTGGTATTAAAAAATCAAAAATTAACAGATGCTGGTGAGGCTGCAGAGAAAAGGGAATGCTTACACACTATTGGTGGGAATGTAAATTAGTTCAGCCACTCAGGACAGCAGTTTGGAGAGTTCTCAAAGAACTTATAAACAGAACTACCATTCAACCCAGCAATCCCATTACTGGGTATATAGCTAAAAGAAAAAAATTGTTCTATAAAAAAGACACATAAACTCCTATGTTCATGACAGCACTATGCACAATAGCAAAGACATAGAATCAACCAAGATGTCCACCAAAGAAAATGTGGTATATACACATCATGGAATACTATGCAGCCATAAAAAATTAAAAAAACATGTCCTTGGCAGCAACATAGACGCAGCTGGAGGCCATTATCCTAAGTGAATTAACTCAGGAATGGAAAACTAAGTACTGCATGTCCTTACTTATAAGTGGGAGTGAAACATTAGGTACACATGGACACAAAGATGGCAGCTATTGACCCTGGGGACTACTAGAGGAAGGAGAGAGGGAGTAGAGAAGCAAGAGTTGAAAAAGTAACTATTGGGTGCTATGCTCAGCACCTAGGTGACAGGATCATCTATACCCTGAACCTCAGCGTTACACAATATACTCATGTACCAAATCTGCACATGTACCCCCTGAATCTAAAATAAAAGTTGAAATGATTTTAAATTGTAAATTGATGTTACTTTAGGTTGCTGTTTAACTTGATTAGTGTACATATCCTGTTCATTGAAAAGTCTAGGACACTTTAGATGGCAGGGACAAGGTGGTGCACATCTCTGGAGAGCCCACAATTCCAGGCACAATGCTGTTTACTCTTAGCATTCTGCAAGTATTTGTTGAGTGACATTAGTATTCAGTGCTTTATAGTACCCAATACTTTTTCAACTCTTGTCACAATAAATAACACACAATCGAATCAGAAGTTCTTATTTCATCCTTTATCTACTCTATGTAAAAAAAGATGTACATACTGAATGCATCACTCTTTACTATTAGGAATATTGTAAAAAAAAAAAATAGAATCTACAAAAGTAACCCAGGAGTCTTATTCATTCATTCAACAAACCATGATTGAAAACCCACTGCCTATAATTACCCAGCATTTTAGAAGCCAAAGTAGGAGGATCACTTAAGGACAGGTGTTCTAGACCATCCTGGGCAATACAGCAAGACCCTGTCTCTACAAAATAAAAAATAAAAAAATTAGCAGGGCTTGGTGGCATTTGCCTGTAATCCTAGGTACTCAGGAGGCTGAGGTGGGAAGATCACTTGAGCCCAGGAGTTTGAGGCTATAGTGGGCTATGATCATGCCACTGTACTACAGTCTGGGTGACCAAGTGAGCTTCTGTCTCAAAAAAAAAAACAGATAAAGAAAATGAAAACCTATTGTGTGACAGGCTCTGTATCAGGCACTGGAGAACTAAAGGTGAATGATTAGTATCAGCAATTCATGTTGGCTCTCTAAAGCAGATTTAAACAAAACTAATCCAAAAATTAATCTACCCACTTCCCTATAAAACTGTATTCCAGACAGTCAAGGAGCATTACAAATATTTGATCTCATTGCTTAGAGCAATGCAGTTTACTTTGCCTAAACACTAGCAAACTTAAAATTATCCTAGAAACTCCTTCAAAGAGATACTGTTTCATTTCAGTCCCCAAGCCCCTAGGTTCCCAAGTTGTTGACTGAAAGATACAGAGAGGTGCTATAAGCAATAAGAGTAAACTTACCCCTGGAGCCTTGTCCAAACAAAAGCTCTTTACCTGAGATTAAGGCAGTGTTGGCAAAAGTACTCCTTGTCCCTGTAAATTCATAAACAGCTGCTAAACCATTCTTATGCTTCACGGCGTAATATTGTCTTCTAAAACTTTAGAGGAAAAGGCAAAAATAGAAAGCCTTTTTCTCAACCACAAAAATTTATGTATTTTAAATTGTGGGGAAAAGATGAGCTGGTATATACTTTTAAAACCAGAGAAAAAGGAAATAAGTATCTCCCAAATGCTCAACTATAAACTTCTGAGAGCTGACTAATAAAGAAAAGCAAAAATATTGTAGTTTCAGCTAAGCTGCTTTGTATCTGAGGCAACTTAAAATGATCTACTGATTAAGTAGGCTAAAAGTGAGATGGTAAGATCAAAATTTATCTTTTTAGAATCAAAACCCAGTGTGTTTTAAAAAGAAAAGATGTAATCTTTAATATATCCACAGGGTTTCATTCAACCAGAAACTCACTAAATCATGACTGAATAGATTAAAAAATCTACAAAATTAACCTGACAACAATCTTGCCAAATTTTAATTTTAAAACTAATATGTTACTGCTCTGTTGTTGTTTTAAATTAAAGGGATTTCTTCTGGGGATGCAAAGGAATGAATATTTAGCCTATCTCATCAAGGAAGGAGCGATTTCTTGTCCTAAAAACAGGAGGTTCGCCTACATAATCACCTGGGACAAACTTGGCCAGTGCAAGCAGGCCAGAAGGTTATTGGAGCCTGGGAATGTTTAACATCAAGAAAGGAATTACAACTCAGTAAGATCAGAGGGAATTACACAGGAAATGTGAACAGTAACCCTTTCATATCTCTGTACCCCCTCCCACTGCCTGTGATAAATGAAGTCCTGCTGCCGCCCAGTTATGTGAATATAGAAGCCAAGAGCAAAGAGGGATTGAGAAAAAGGGGGAAAAAAAGACATTTTATATACATACATACATACACACACACACACACACACACGCACACACAGAGCACACATAAATTTATAATGGCATGATAAAATCATGCTGCTCAGCAAAACAGCCACTAGCCTAATTGCTACATATATACTGTATCACTGCCTAAAAATTCCAAAGACACTTGAAGAATCAGGCAGGGGTAGGAGGATGGGAAAGTTGGCAAGCTCATCCTAAGTAGGGAAACGTGGCTCCTATAAAGCTGACCAAACAAATAGGTCTCCACCCTGGCTTATGTTTAAACATCTTGTTCCTAGTCAGTCTGTAGGGAAAGCATTCTTTCCACAACAAATAACATGCAATTGAATCAGAAATTCTTACTCCATCCTTTATCTACTCTCTGGAAAAGTTTCTTCAATATTCCAAGCCAGAAGCTTAGAGAATTTAACTGATTATAAAATCAGCTTTTTTTTTTTTTTCTGAGATGGAGTTTTGCTCTTGTTGCCCAGGCTGGAGTGCAATGGGTGATCTTGCCTCACTGCAATCTCCAGCTCCCAGGTTCAAGCAATTCTCCTACCTTAGCCTCCTGCATAGCTGAAATTACAGGCATGCACCACCATGCCTAGCTAATTTTGTATTTTTAGTAGATAGGTTTCTCTATGTGGGTCAGGATGGTCTTGAACTTCCAACCTCAGGTGATTCATTTTCCTCGGCCCCCAAATTGCTGGGATTACAGGGGTGAGCCACTGCGTCCGGCCTCTGATAGTAAACTTTATTATAGCCTAGCTACAATGAAGGCAAGGTAAAATATTTCTAGCTGTTATTTGGAAAAGCAGATCTAAATGTATAGATCTTAGATACCTTTAGAAACCCGTAGTTGGGATCTGAAGAAAACAAGACATGCTTACCACAGCTGCCTGTGAGTAACAGGGAAATGCTCAGTTTCCACAAACCAGTGAGTTTGAGAGAGATTCATTTTAAAAATACACACAAAAACAGTCCTCAGATGGTGAGGGCATGGGTTAGGGTAACAAAATACAATGGAGAAAAAAGTGGTATTTCCAATGTGATACATTTAAACTATGGCATGGAATTTCATGGGTCACTTTGAAATAAGATTTTTTTTCATTGGTCTAACTTCAGGATAGAGATGGTTTGCCACAGAGTAAGTCAAAAAATAAATGAAAGAATATGGAGATGACAATGAACAACTGCCAATGAACATCAAAATGACAGACTTTCAGAACTCTCTAGAAGAGGGAACAAAAAAGATTTTTTTCCCCTAGCAAAGTACCCCCTCCAAAGCACACATAGTCTGCTTTAAGGAATGGCCTATACTAACAGTGTTTTCATATACTAAACGTCATATCACTAAAAAACAGTAAATGAGATTTTAACTGTAGACATCCTAGTTGCCTTAAACAACTGATGTTTAATTTCTCGAACACTGGATCACAATATGCAGTCTCATGACACTGTAAGAAGCTAAAGGTGCTCATTCTTTCCATGAATTCTGAATTGCTATAACACTTATGTTAGGAAAATACAGCAAAACAGTGGGGAGGAAAATTTTAAACAAACCCAGAATAAACCAGACTTCTGACTGGGTTTCCAGCAAGAATCAGTTCCCCATTAGATTGTGGACCCCAAAGTATACCAAATGCAAGCTCAGTGGAGCTCAGTCTCCTCAGCTGAAAATGACACTTACTCTGGAAATGAGTACTTCTTAACATTTTCAACCCATGTTCCATCCTATTAAACATAAAATCCTCAAACTCCCATTAAATGTTATTTGTGACTTCAAAATAAAGTATTATAACCAAAACCAAACCAAAGGAAGGTAAACTTTCATTGTTTTCTTTCAATGTCTCATCATAACCATTTACAAATTCATTTACTTACAAATACTTGCATAAGTGGACAGATATTAAAAATTAATGCTTTTTTAAATCTTGAAGACAAAAAAGATAAAAAATGCCTATGAAGACTAATAAGGACAATGAAATGATATTTACTGGGACCTCTGGCAAATAGTATTTATTAGGACCTTCTCCTCTCCTCCAGAGTTACTATTAATATAAATGATCTTTTCTTTATTAGCATTCAGCCAGAAGAAATGTTGACTGATATATATTAGGCCTTCAATATTCGCTAAATGTTAAAAGAGGTGATAGGATCTCTTTTTCTTTTCTGAAAATAACAGAACCCTAATATAGTAACCTTTCTCAAGTAATAAAGGATAGAAGCAAGTAGGTTAAGTCTTTAGTACACAGACGAACGATAGGAGATTTGACAACAGTTACAATAATGAAAATGGTAAGAATATCACCTAATCCTGGCACATTTATATAGCACTTAGCAATGTCTAACGTACTTTACGTAATTCCAACCCTATAGCTGTATGAACTGAGTATTTTGATTACGACAGTGTCACGTAGCTATTCAAAGTCACACAGCTAGTTCAGCGGCAGAGCTGAGATTTAAAACTTTCTGAGAGCTATCCCATTCACTAAACGCTCTTTATTTTGTCATGAAATGGGGAAAATATCCTCATCCAAACTCCAAAATCAGTATATACATAAGCACAATTTTTTTTTCTCTCAACCTACCCAGTATCACTCCCTTTCTACCAATTCCCATAAAAATTATTGGAGTTCTATTGCAGCAGCCTTTATTTCCTCATACCAGTATGACTAAGGGCAAAATGAAAGACTTCTTTTGAAAGGGAACCTCCTTCGATCTAAGTCTTGTATCCTATAACTATCCCCAGAATGGACATCACCACAGGCACAGGCTTTTCAAACCATTAACTAGTGAGGAAATGTCTGGGGTTGTCTGTTCCTCATTTAAAATCAGTCAAATAGGACACATACTACCACTTCATTCCTAAAAGTTGAGCAAGAATCACCCTCATAACCTCAGCTTTCTGGTTGAGCAAGCAGACACCTGACTCCGGGGACCTGGTAAAGGCCAACTGCACAAGAATAAAAAATGTAACAGACAGTTCCAGTCTTAGCAATTTTTAAAAATCATTTCAAATGTTTTGGTATTGAAGTCTTATGAAAGAATGCTAAACTACTGGCATTAATAATTTACTGTTAATGAAAGGTATATTGAAGGTGGAATTTTATTCATATAAAATCAACTATTTTACTTCTGAAGGTTATTATGATTATGAAGCTAAATTATATGAAAAATGCTAAGCATCCTGCCTAGCCCATAGTAACTACTCAATAAATGTCAACTGCTATTACTAATACTGCAGAAGTATTAAAAATAAAACATAACAATGGAAGGCCATATTTAAAATGAACCAGCAATCAACATTCTGTGTTTTTTTAAACATCCAAAGAAACATATACATCTGTTGTATGTATACCCATATATGCATAAAAATATTTAGAAGACAATTTGGAAGAATAAGTAGCAAAATGATGATCTCTGGGGAGACAGAAGGGTGCTAATCAAATGGAACTTTAGCCTGAGCCATAAATGCTTTTTGTTTTTGAACAAAGAGAAACTGTTATGAATTTCCTCTGTAATTTTAAAAAGAAAAATCTTAGTTTCTTCAATTCCATAGTTGATTTCAGTATTACATGAAAAAAGTTTACTTTTTTTGCAGTTAACGTGTTCAAATTTCTAAAACATCATTTTCTTTATTTAGTAATACTATTCAAGGCTTATGTTACAAACTGCTTAAATAATCTTGTAAATGATATTCCCAATTGCTATATTAAAAATATCTGCTCATGCCACACCCCCCTCGACAATTTTATTATGTTTTTAAAACCACTCAGTGTATTAATCAAGGTGCAAAAAGGTTCTCAAACTCTAGGAAGCCATAAATCAAAACAGTTTCACATAAAAAGATTACCTTTTCCCCTTAAATTTTGTATGTGTTTACATTTAATAAACTACACACAGAAAGTAGAGCCCTTGATTCTTTTTAAGACCAAAAGTTTGCCTATTTAAAATCACTGTAATAATTTCAGATGTCTTAAGGGGTGCTATAATTAAAAACCTCTCCTTCTAGGCTCTTACTAATTTCTAATTCTTGTTTGTATCATTTGTGCTGGTTTTTATATTTTTAACTTTTCTTCTAGTTCACAGCCAGAACGTTGACTTTTGTATCCTACTCTTTTTTCCTTCATATCATCTAGCTTTCAGCCAATAAAATGTTTATAAACTATATCACAAAAGCTCTTATTAACTCCCTAAAAACAGCAAATAGTGAGCCTTTTGTGGCTCAGGCATGGAGGTAAGTCACAGGCAAGATGGGCCAGACTCAGCCTGGGCCCCTTCAATTTACGAATCCAGCTTAAAATAAATTACAGGCCTCTACTGTTGTCAAAAAAGACCAACACTTCAGTGATGACAGCGAGAGAAAGCAGTCTCGTACTTGAAAAGGACACTGGGCTGAACAGGAAATCCCTACCTCAAAGAGCCGTGGGATTCAATGACTGTGGGAGGCCATGCAATCTCTTTTAAATAGACTTTCAAGAAAGACTTCTACTGTAACTTAACAGGGAAAAATGTTTGATCAAAAGGTATCTCTCTATAATTTCACATTTAAAATTTTAGATATAATTTGTAGCTAGTAGAGGGGGATCCGATCATCATCTTCATCATCAGCTGAAAATAGAAAGCACATGTATCAACAATTTTTTTTCCTCCCAGATGCTCAGCTATGGACTCATTAATACCTACAAAAACATACAAGAATGGTTTCTCCAGTAGTTAACTCTGTAGTTCTAGAAGACTTAAAGACTCTAGAAATCTGAAAGTATAGGCACCCTGAGGCTGCTTCATTCTAATCTCAGGACACATTCAAGTCACCTGCGTTATTCACACCCACACATTCTATTATTCTCTCCTGTATGCCCCCATGTACCTGACACTCTAGTTACCTATTCACTCATATCCCTCTGGACTATAAATGCCTTGAGAACAGAGACTTGATCTTCTCTGTCTTACTTTGTAAGTCCTATTGCCTTGCATAGGGTAGATTCTCCACAAAAACTGAATGAAACATAGTAAGTATCAGCCATTTATCGGTTGGTCTTGCTCAAGTTCCTGAGGGCAGAATTTACTGAATGTTGATCTCTGCATCGCTAACCAGAGCCTACGATGCAGTGGCACTTAAAAGCCTATCATACATATTTTTAAATTCATATTTCTAATTTATTTTGAATTTTATTTGCATTTACTCAATTCATATGTGTTTACTAAAACAAAACACATTTCTAAAATGAAACAACTCTCTCCCATCCCTGGAAGCTCTTGATAGAGAGGGAAATAAAACTTTTCAACTATTTTTTAGTTCTCAATGTGATGACTACAGAAAAGAGAAGCAGCCAAGGTCCACTGTCCAGTCTTTTCTGTGCTGCTCCGGATGAAGCCTTTGTTGGTGGCTCTTCCTCCAGAATCTGGGCAGAACAAAGCCTTTCTTCAAAAAGAGTCACTCTTTGACTGCTACATAGATTTTATTCAGTCCGCACTCTTCCCCAGCTCTTCACAACTGTGACATGCTCATTATTTGAAAACTCTCCCTGCCCACCCTGCGTGTGATCATGCCCAGCTGACTCATGACATACAGCCAGCTGGGGCAGCATCCTATGACTGCCGTTGTAAAACACAACTTTGGTGCCAGCAGCCATTTCACCACTCGGGAGTTCAATGAAGGATGTTCAGTGTGACCCGCAGCCTGATGGCTGACTGGTACCACACAACAGGCCCACCTCAGCACCCTCAATTTTGAGACACACACGTATCCCAGTGGAAAAGGTAATAACCTTCTGGGAATCTAGATAAATACTTTTGTCAAGTTTTCTCCAGGGAAAAATGGTGATTTAACATTCCTAGCTAGACACAGGTGCTCAGGCCTGTAATCCCAACATTTTGGGAGGCCAAGGTAGGAGGACTGCTTGAAGCCAGGAGTTTGAGACCAGCCTGTGTAAGATTAGGGAGACCCCGTCTCTATAAAAAATTTCAAAAAATTAGCCAAGGATGGTGATGCATGCCTGTAGTCCCAACTAGTCAGGGGACTGAGGTGGGAGGATCGCTTTAGCCTGAGAGTTCAAGGCTGCAGTAAGCTATGATCAAGCTATTGCACACTAGCCTGGGTGATAGAGTGAAATCCTGTCTCAAGAAAACAAAAACAGAACAAACAACAATAACAACAACAAACATTCCTCTGAGTCATTCTAGTACCAGATTATTTCCATGTGTTACAACACAGACAATCAACTGCAACAAGTGTCATGCCACTTACCTAATATGAAGTCAGAACATAAACATGTGAGCCACATATGATTCCTTCTTCTAATCCTCCTATTCAAAGCAGTAATATAAATGATTTATTCTTCTTGACTTTACAAAAATGATATTAAAAACAAAAATACTATCAAGTAGAAACCTCTATGTTCTACCCTGGTCCTCTGGTCAGTCATAGAATTTTAAAGTTAGAAAAGATTTTTGAGTCAGATTCCTCATTTAATAAATCTAGTCTGAGACTCAATAATTAAATGATTTTGCCACAGTCACAAACAAGAACAGAGAACCAAAGCTAGAATAAAGGTCTCCTGCCTCCTCAGCCCATGTGCTTTCCAGAATGTCACACTAAATCGAGTCTCTTGCCAAGAACTTCACCCTGACCTGATAATCCTGGAGAGGCTGTTCTCAGCTTCACTTCACTCCCTACTTCTTGGTAGTCTAGCTACATAATCATGCACTTAAAAAAAAAAATTAAAGAGAAACCTTCCATGTCTAAAAATAACTTAGCAATAGCATTGTTTTCTTAAAGATATAATATTACCCCTGGCAACTGCTACACTTCCTTCTCCACTGTTTCCAAGACAAGACTGAGTGTCCTCTAAGACCCTGCTTCCCGGAGAGAGATCCAAGATGGCCGATCACTAGCAGCTCAGGATTGCAGCTCCCAGTAAAAGCGCAGAGAGCCAGTGGACGCCACACTTACTGATAAATTTTTGCTGCCCACGGACCAGGATATTCCCAGTGGAGGAGCCCCACGGGTCGCTAGCGTGACCCTTTCGGCTGGCACGGCTTTTTTGCCGGCACCTCGGCTCGGCGGCTCTTGGTGCGGAGTAAACGGGACTGAGTCTCCTTTTGGATGATGTTTGGAGCTCTGGGAAGTCAGAGCAGTCCATCCAGCTGACTGAAAAAGGGACTGAGAAGCCAGACCAGAGACCCCCGGGCAGAAAAGCACCACGAATTTCAGCGCTGCTGTCTTAGCTAGCGTTGCGAGTCGCACAGTGAAAATTACATAGATTCCGGAGCTGGGAATTAACAAGCTGGATTTCCACTCAGAGACCTAATTTGAAAGTGGGTAATTACAAAGACGACAGATGGATAAAACCATAAAGATGCCAGGAAGCCACCATAAAAAACTGAGAACACTCAAAATCAGAAAGTCTCTCCTTCTACAGAGGACGCTAGTTCCTCATCAGTAACGGAACAAGGCTTGATGGAAAACGAGTGTGAAGAATCGTCAGAATTAGGCTTCAGAAGGTGGATAATAAGAAACTTCTGTGAGCTAAAAGAATATGTTCTAAACCAATGCAAAGAAACTAATAACTTTGAAAAAAGGTTTGACGAAATGCTAACGAGAATGGACAATTTAGAGAAGAACATAAACGAATTAATGGGCTGAAAAACACAATACGAGTGAGCTATGATTGTGCCTCTGCACTCTAGCCTGGGTGACAAAGCAAGACCTTTTATTTAATGGAAAAAAAAAAAAGAAAGAAGTCATATTATTCTGATAAAAGGTATAATCTTCAATTGCGATGTTGACAGTAAACAACATATTAACACATACACCAAAACAAAACCTGAGAGAAATATAAAGAATTAAAATTAATGGGAGAAATTAGTGATTTACAACTTTAAGTCTTTGAGAGATCAGAAAAAAAAAATAATAAAGTTCAACAACATAATAGGTATTTAGGTATTTTGTAAATAAAACTTCTTTAAAAAGGTCCATGTAACTTTACCAAAACTGATAAGCTGGTCCAGAAATAAAACTATAAAAATCTAGAAGAGCAGAATGCTATATATTAATATCATTCCATTAAGAATGACTATCAAAAGTTTAAAAGTAACTTCGAAATTTGCAAAACATTCTCGTAAATAATCAATCAAAAAGGAACTCTTCGCATGCAATCATATGCTATTTTAAAAATTATTTTAATTGAGAATACAATACCAATATGTAGAGAATATAGCCAAACAGTATAAAGAAAAACTTAAAACTCTGAAATGCTTTCCATTTTATATTAGTGTATAAACTTTCTCCCATAACAAAGAGACTCAAAAGTAGCTCAAATGAGAAAGAAATTCTTCTTTTTCATGTCAAAATACAGGGTGGGAGGGGAGGTGTGTTTCACAAGACCATTTGTGGTTGCTGGCTCTGCCATCTTCCACGTGGTTTACAACTCTCAACCGAAGATGGCTACTGTAACTGGGATAACATCCCAGGTAGCAGAAAAGGAAAAGAGAAAGTCTAGGGTAAGTGGCTTGTCTTAAAGGAGGTGACCTCACACACTGCTGCAAAAGAAGCAGAGAAGCATGGGTTCTAGACAGGCAGCCACATGCTTAGCTGAACTCTAGGGGATCCATTCCTAAAAGAAAAAATAGGTTCTACAGAACATTGGTATGTCTTCTAAATAGTTTTTCTAGTTAAAAAACATGAAATAAAATTCAACTCAAGAAGAACAAGAAAGCAGAATCAAGAACAAATTGTAATTATTTCATTTTATCTGGCTGCTTCTTAGTGTCAAGAGTACAACCGAACATCAATTCAAGAAACTGGAAACATACATCAGTGTGAGGATTCCAATAGATCAAATATATCAAAAAGCATAGTCTGTATACTTTCTACAGACTAGAAAGTATATTGAGAATTCATCTATTCTCTTTCCTTAAGGACTTTTAATTCACGTATTTTTTAATGTACATTGTATACACTGATTTATTTAAATGAATTTTCAGGGTGACTAAGTTTTAGCATTACACATAGACAGAAGTTAATCTTTTGCTAGTAAAATAACTTTCAAAATTTGTGTACCAGGGTTTTTTAAGCAATGTTACTGGGATAATAGTTGACATAAAATAAATATAAAAATTTTAAGTGTACTTTTCAGTGGGCTTGGACAAATTTATATATCCATATAATCACCACCATAATCAAGACATAGAGCACAATCATCATCCCAAAAAGTTCCCTTGTGCTGCCTCCAGATCAATCTCAACCCACCCTTAGCTGCATGCAACAATTTGTCTACTTTTTGTCACTATATAGTAAACTTATCTTTTCTCATACTTCTGATATACTAACCCAGAACAGTAAACGGAATCAGTTTGTGGTGTCCTATGTCTAGCTTATTTTACTCAGTATAATGTTTTTGAAGTGTATCCATATTTCTAGTGTATATGATTTTCAAAATGGTAAATGAACACTGGCTTCAATTTCAAGTAACCAGCTACATTAGCCCCTAGAAAGAGAGTCAGCTTGTCCCTTGAAGCCAAGCACTGACTTTTCTTCTCTGGCTATGAAAGTCTTATATGGAATTTTCTTCAAATATAAGGCTGTTTCATTTGCATTGAGGCCATTAAGAATTATGCTAGGGCCATGAATAATTACACTAAATCTACTCTGCTCTGTAAATGGAACAACAAAGCCTGGATGACAGCATATCTGATTACAGAATGGTTTACTGAATAGTTTAAGCCCACTGTTGAGAGTCACTGCTCAGATTAAAAAGATTCCTTTCAAATTATTATTGCTTAATTAATGCACCAAGTCACCTAACAGCTCTAATGGAGATGTACAAGGAGATTAATGTTTTCATGCCCACTAACACAACATCCATTCTGCAGCTTATGGAACAAGGAGTAATTTCAACTTTCAAGTCTTATTATTTAAGAAAGCTTCCATTTAATGTATAAACAAGAGGAAGAATCGGAGGACTCTGAGAACTGATTCTGAAAAAAAGACCTAATCTCAGAAGTGGGAAGACCTTTGAATCAATTCTTCCCTCACTCTACTCCAGCATGGTCTTCCTCCACATCTCTGCATGAGAATGATCAGCCTCCACCTGCACATTGTCAGTGATGGAGAACTCACTGTGTCATGAAGCAGATCAAACTGGTTTCATGCAGATGTAATTGGTATCAACTTATTAGCACTCTTTAAACAGAGGAGAATCTCTCTCTCTGTAACCTTCCCCCATTGATTCTAGCTATGACTTTCTGTAGTTCTAAATCCAGTCCCTTTTATACTTGAAAACAATTCAAATTGCAGAAACTAGGAATGCTAAAGCTGTAATATTTTTACTGTGACTCTACCACTACATGTGCTAGAGAGTACTGGATGTGCACCTTTCTTCTCTCTAAATCTACTTCCACTCGTACCAGGTTAGAGGTTAAACTGGCTGGAGTGAGGGGTGTGGGATCACGGAGTAGGGAGAAATTAGCTGATTACAAATGGACTTGGGAGTATCTAAGGAACAGCAAAAGGCAAGTGTGGACAGAGGACTGTGAGCAAGACAGAGCGTACAGGAGATCAAGTCAGCAGGCCTGGTAGAACATGTGAGACAAGGTTTTATCCTGTGTGTGCTGAGCAGCCACTGAAGGGTTCTGAACAGAGGAATGACAGGAACTGTTTAGTATTTAATAAAAAAATTTAAAAAAAAAACTTTTACTCCTGTATGAAGGACTGACTGGAGAAGTACAATGAGAAGATAAGGAAGGCCAGTTAGAAGACGATTATCACCTAGGTGACTTACAATAGTGACTTATAATAATACGGCAGTAAGGGTGAGGAGTGGGGTAAGGGTGATTTGGGATACATTTTGAAAGGAAGACATGAAAGTCTTACTAATGGACTGGATGTGGGATATGAAAGAAAAAGCCACACATGACTTTGAGTTTCTGGCCTAGAACAAGTAAGCATATCATTTACCCAGGGAGAAGAGTTCAAGATTTATATTTTAGACATATTAAGTTTGAAACGTTTAATGGAGATGTTGAAAAGATATAAATATAAGTCTAGAACTCATAAGAGAGACCAAAGTAAAGAAATTGTAAATTTGGGAGAACAGATGGCATTTAAAACAAGTGATCACATAAGATTGTGTAGAAAATAAATACAGAAGGCTAAGGACTGAGCCCTGAGAAATGTCAACTTTTGGAGACCATAAAGAAGAGAAGATAGCAAAGGAGATTTTGTATTTTTATGACTCTTCCTCAAAAAGAAGTTAGAATTATTTTATGTCTACAAACTATGAAGTCCATTGCCAACCATCATAATCCTCTTCAAAAACCACTTTTCAGAGTCACATGCCTATTCTATTTCTGAGTCCTGACCAAGTGACAACTTGAATAGCTCCATTTCACCTGTCAGCTGCTCAACTACCCCATCCCTGGTCTCTGGCATGTGTCCTAGTTTCTGAATCACAACAACTAGGAACTTCTAGTTGTCCAACACTTACCAGGAGGCATATGGAAAGCATGTTCCCCAGAGCTGCCAAAAGTTCTTGGCATGTGACCAGCAAAGCACACAATGAGTGAGTGTTCAGCAATTAATAAGGTGACAGAGAGCAACTGACATGTTAGGGGACTGCAGAATGAGCCAGACCAAAGCTAGACAGGAAACACAAGTCCTTACTCCAGGCTGCTCACCCCAGGAGAATCCACCCTAGGTCACCCAGTGTGATCAGATATTCTTACCTAGACAAGCTGAAGTTTACTAGGCAGCTATGGAAACATCTCGGCATTTCCTGGAAGCTGCTAACATCGTGAACCAAACCACAGTACTGTACATAACAGGCACTGGTTCTGTCTGCCTCCTCGTCTCAGACTTAGACTGGAGACATCTGTTACTCTCTCAGCCTCATCTGTAAAGGGAATTCCAACCTATCTCACAGGTAACTGTGAAGACTATATGAGATAATATAAATGCCTGGTACATAGAAAGTGTTCAATATATACTTGCTATTCTTATTTACACTTTGGTAAGCACAAATAACAATCAGCTGAATAGTAAGCATGTTCCTAAAAGTAACACTTTTAATGCTCTTCTAGGACAGAATAATAAAGGCTTTACTTGTTCGCTTGTTCTGTGTGAACTATTACATGATCAATGTAATTTAAACTTGGCCTCAGAAAACTATCCTGTCCTTATCTAAACTTCCCCACCAAGGTTAGCACAATTATGTTAAACAACTAAAAAATAGAGCTGTAAGTCTATTAACATGAAACTATTAACACCAATTCTGACTAAAGACTACAAAGCAACACAGAAACTTCCAAGCTCGACAATTATTCTGCAAGAGTTATTCCAGCATGCGTCTGTGTCTATACAAGTATAATATATTTCTATTTCCCTTTATGAAATTTAACTAAAACCATTAAATATGGCAGCAGAAGCAGGAAACCATCCACAAGACCTGCATGGCTACTTAACTATTTTTAGTGAAAAGTTACATAATAGTTTGAGCAAACTACAAAGTTTCCTTCTTATAAGTCTTTTAATATTTATAGAGATTTAAAATAGTTATCACGCTAGAGTCCATTTTAGAAACTGAGAATTTCTATTATCTGACAGCAATAAATTCTGTATTATTTTAGCTCCATTACAGAAATGGCTATGTAAGAGTTATATCTTTATTCATACTGGTTAACAATAGGTCTACCATGTCTACTACTTGAACTAGAAGCTCAAGTAGTGTGACTGAACAAAACTACACTAACAGGGTCTCAACTCCAAACCACTGAGTCACATTACTGGACTTTTATCTCTAAACAATGCACTAAAGAAAGGAAAAAGAAGTGAACTGGGAACCACTTAAAGGGGCTGCTTGTAATAACAGAAAAAGTTACACAAAAGGACCAAAGAACACAAGTGGCTTAAAGAATCAAAGAGAAAGCCTGTAACCAAATATAAGAGATGTCCACAACCACCATACCCATTGTATCAGTCCATTCTTGCACTGCTACAAAGAACTATCTGAGACTGGGTAATTTATAAAGAAAGGAGGTTTAATTGGTTCATGGTTCCTCAGGCTGCACAGGAAGCACGGTTGGGGTGGCCTTAGGAAACTCGCAACCATGCAGAAGGCGAAGGGGAAGCAGGGACATCTTACATGGCCGGAGCAAGAGGAAGAGTGTGAAGGGGGAGGTGCTACACACTTTTAAACAACCAGATCTCATGAGAACTCACACATCATCACAGGAACAGAAAGAAGGAATTTCGCCCCCATGATCCAATCACTTCCCATTAGGCCCCTCCTCCAACATTGGAAATTACAATTGACATGAGATTTGGGTGGGGACACAAATCTAAACCATATCATCAATGTTCATAAAATAAAATCACTTCCTATAAACTGAAAAATTAAACCTATAGCTATGTATTTCCTTGGAGTGGTTTCATGGAATCTGGATTTAAGTAACTGATATTTTTTTATTTCTTTAAACCCGTGGTCCAGAAAATCTACTTCTAAACTATAAATTTTGAATCAATAAACTTTGACTTTTATATTTCAAGTAAGCTTTTATTTTGAAATAATTTTAGATTTACAAAGTAGATACAAAATAGTATAGATTTTTTAGATTTACAAAATAGTATAGAGTTCCTATACACCCTTCATCCAGTTTTCCATAAAGTTAAACATCTTACATAATCATGGGACATTTGTTAAAACTAAGAAATTAACATTGATTAATTTCTAATTGATTACTATTAACTAAAATATAGACTTTATTTATATTTCACCTGTTTTTCTACAAATGTCTTTTCTTCAATTCCTAGAGAGAAACCAGGGTACCATATTGCACGTAATGATTTTTTTTAATGCTTTAAGTTTTGCTACATGCAATAGTCTCGTTATAATTATTATAGAAAATAAACCTAAAATTCCCTGGAAAATATGATTTGTTAGATATTAGGGAAATGTTACATGTAGATTCATGTAAACATGGTATTTCTACAAATGTTTTATTGAAGAGAAAAAGAGGTAAATCAATGAAGAAAGATATGACCCACTGTCTACTTTGCCAGGAACCTATGAGATCAAATTACTTAATGTTTCAGAAATATCTCTTCAAAAAATGCTTGTCACTTACCTATTTCCCAGGGCTCCTGAAGAGTCATGAGATATACCATAAATCCTTTTAGTTAATTCTGTAACAAAATACAAAGTATTATTATAATCATATTCAGATAATCCATTTTTATCAAATATATCTAAAAAGTGCCTTCTTTTCATTTTCAAATTTCATTTTTAATAACTGCATATTTTTATTAAGAAAACAGAAGAACTAATTTAGAAGTAAATAATTCCATAGTTGATTAAATGTATTTTAAAAATGAAAGCATGCAAAATTTAATAAAAGTTTTCAGATAAACAGAAAATGTTCCAGAAAAAAAGAAATGCCACAATGAATAAAACTGGCTAAGAATGCTTTACATTCTTTTCCATGTGCATAATGCTGTGGACATTACTAAATAGTCACAAACAAGTGACTCATGTTCAGGGCACAGCCTTTTTGATAGGAAAACAGTAATAAAGAGTTTGGGATTTAAAGATTTTTGAAAGAACACGTCTGGAAAAGTATGCACATGTGTCGGTTTGCCTGAAATAGTCCCAATTTATGGCCATTAACCCAGTGTCCCACCAATTTACCATCTGTCCTGGATTTTTCATTTTCTAATTTTTTTTAATGATGGCATTAAAATATGCTAGGACTTATTTGTACTTTTAGCCTCTACCATAATCTCATTAAGTCATGCGTGAGATGCATGGGCAATGAAGCCAGTTGTCAATTTCACATGTGGTTAAATCTGAAAGACACCTAGCAGTAACCGATTTCTAAATGTACTGTAACTTATACTTCATTCTTAAAGACAGCACCCAGGCACCTTGCAGAAAAAGTGTACTTAGGCAGGAGCAGTTAGGGACAGCTAACTCCTCGTCTTGGATGAAGGTAGAAGAAATATTGAATACTGCTGTCCCTACTCATGGCTAGCTTAAAGATACAGATTTAATGAAAGCAAAAAAAATGTTTTACATATTATTCTCTAAAGCATGACTTTTCATCTAGATCAAATGACTTTAAAAAAAAAACCACACTTAGTTCTGATTCCAAAGCATCTTTTTTACATCATCAAAGTAAAGTGATAGCTGTTTGGCTCCATTAACAGAAAAACTCACAGCTAAATGATGCCAGGTTTCTATTAGTATCAGGAGATGCAACAAATAGAAAAATCAGTTAATTCAAAATAATGGTTTGATCATTTCATCTAATTCATGAAACCAAAGTAAAACTTTTGGAAGGTCATCCTGTAGAATATGCAACACCTGACATTGCTGTAATTGCTACTTAAAATCAGTTTAGAACAAAGACAGCAACAAAGACAAAATTACTGTTGGTTCTCATTATTGACAGTAGGTAAGTTCTATGAAGTCACCATGAACACTGAGTTAGGGAATACCAAACTGTTTACTCATAAGGGAAATTCAGTGTTGGGTTCCTGAGAGCTTCTGATTACATTTTAACTAGCTGATCAAACATAATCTCATTTTATGTGTATTTCGGTTTCAGGATACCTTATAAATATATAGTCATGCACTGCATGATGTGTCAGTCAACAACAGACTGAATATAAGAATAGAGGTGGTTCCATAAGATTATCAAGGTATATTTTCACTGTACCTTTTCTATGTTTAGATACATAAACATTTACTATTGTGTAACAATTGCCTACAGAATTTAGTATAGTAACACTGTACAGGTTCGTAGCCCAGCAACAACAGGCTATACCACATAGCCTACATGTGTAGTAGACTATAGATTGATATAGGTATACGCTCTGATAAATATAAATGAAAAAAATCACCTAACAATACATTTCTCAGGATTTATCCCTGTTGTTAAGCAATGTATGGCTTTACTGTTGAGTCACTAACACTGAACTCATAGTCAACAGCACTGTAAGTTTACCTATCACATGTATTTTCTCTTTAAGGCACATCACAGCCTTCTTGCACTTAGGAGCAATGTACAGCACTTGAGTTCCACACTTGGTAGTCATTTTAAACACGGAAATCACAAAGAAACCTAAAAAAGCAAAAATCATGGCACTATACAAACCACAAAAAGGAGACTTGTTTACTATACAGGAGCTGAAGGAAATCAGCTTGTCAACTAGAAATGTGTTGAGCAATCCAAATTTTTCACCATTCTGTACCATTTGTAGTCATGCACTCAGTTGAATGACCAGTGTCATAAGTATTGATTTTGCAGTTACAAATCAATTTTACAGGTTGAGTATCCCTTACCTGAAATGTTTGGGGTCAGAAGTGTTTTGAATTTGGGTTTTTTTTTTTTTAATTTTGAAACATTTGCATTATGTACTTACTGAGTATCCCTAATCCAAAAATCTGAAATCCAAAATGCTCAAGTAAGTATTTCATTTCAGCATGACCCTTGAGGATCATGCTGTGCATCATGTTGGCACTCAAATAAGATTTTAGAACATTTCTGATTTTAGATCAGAGATGCTCAACCTGTAGGAAGCAGACAAATTCATGAAAACAAAATCTGTGAATAATAAGGGTCAATTTGTTTGTTTTTACGGTGGTAGTACAATTACAAACCTTGGCTGAGCACAGCATCATAGAAAGCACAATGTTCTTACTAAACTTAAAAAATGATGGAACAGAAATAAACTTGGACTTGGCTATGGTTCACATATAATTCACAACTATACCCATATTGACTGCAATATATTACCAATCAAAGTGGGGGAAAACATATTTCACAACTGAATCCACAAAAGCTGTGACATTCTACCAATCAAAATTTACAAACATTTATACACCCACATAGGGTTAAAGAAATTGAACTAAAGCTGGGTGTGGTGGCTCACACTTGTAATCCCAACATTTTGGGAGGATGAGATCAGAGGATCACTTGAGCCAGGAGTTCCAAGACCAGGCTAGGCAACGTGGCGAAACCCCATCTCTACAGAAAATATAAAAATTAGCCGGGCATGGTGGTGTGCCCCTGTAGTCCCCGACACTGTGAAGCAGAGGGGTGCGGAGGTGGGAGGATTGCTTGAGCCTGGGTGGTCGAGGCTGAAGTAAGTTATGATCTAACCACTGCACTCCAGCCTGGGCAACAGAGTACGCCCCTGGTCTCAAAAAAAAAAAAAAAAAAATTGAACTAAAATATTTGTGACAAAGCTGATGCTGAATTTTAAAAAATATTTCAGCATAGTAGTCCATGTTTTCTCTTTTTGTTATCTTAGAATTCTTTGAAACTTTTAAGCCCCACTTTGCAAAATCATCAACATAATGGATAATTTTCATTCAAACATTACATTCAAAGTCAGTTAAAAATAGCTATGGAGTAAACATTTGTGTCACCTTGAATTCTTATGCTGAAACCCTAATACCCAATGTGATGGTATTCAGAGGTAGAGCCTTTAATTAGGGTTAGATTAGGTCATGTTGGTGGGGCCCTCCTGATACAAAAGAATCCCCCTCCCCCTCCCCCTCCCCCTCTCCCTGCCACCTCCATCCAAGTGCACACACCCAGGAAGGGCCATGTGAGGACATAATGAGAAGATGAAACCAGGTCTGCAAACCAGGAAGCAGGTCTTCACCAGAAACTGATCTGCTGGTGCCTTGACCTTTGACTTTCCAGCCTTCAGAACCATGAGAAATGCACTGTTGTTTTAAGCCACCCAGTCTGTGGTATTTTGACATAGCAGCCCAAACTAAGAAATTTTTCATTCAAGATTTAATTTTTATGGAGAGCTTATTTTTTAACTTAGATAAGTTTATATTACGTACTAAAATAAAATAACCTTGAGAATGCCTACAATTTAGCAGCATCTAAATTTGGTTAAGATATTTAAAAGATTTTCGTAACAGACACAATTTATTTGACAAGCTGTAGCATAAAAATTTTGTTGAATAAAGGTGCTGCAAATAAACTTTACTGTTTTCTTTAAACAGTAGCTGTGAAAATATATGTGCTAGAATATTTACATATTACAAAATAAAAATTTAATAAAATTTGCTTTGAACTCACTGGGTACCTCACTATTGACATAGAGATTACATTCTCAAATTTAAAAATCACAATTTATATAGAAAATAGTAATTTGGAAAAAAATCAATAAGTTCAAATGTATCAATCGCAAAATGCAACTTGAAAAAGACTATAGTTTTATGAAGCAATTAAAGATAATATAATCATATTTTTAAAATATTTTTTCCAGGAAAATAGAGAGCTTATATATTAGGTACAAATTATAGCTAAGAAACGAAATAATGTATGTTAACTTTTACTGAGAATTCTACTTATGTTCTTTTTAATGTTAAAACAGTTGCTTTGCTTAATGAATATAGAAATATGTTAATATGTTTTAGAAATAACTTTATTTTTAAAATAATTTCTTAATAAGTCTATTTTATAGCTTTGCCAATATGATAAAACCAATTTGTCAGTCAACCAATAAAATTATATAATTTTACTGTTTTTAGAAAGAATCCCAATTTGGGCAATGAACAGTCAACCTAGGTGTTGACAGTTAATTTTATGACTCACTTTGGATAGGTTATGATAGCCAGCTGTTTGATATAATACTAACCTAGATGTTGTCTGAAGGTCTCTGTGGATGTAGTTAACATTTACAATCAGTTGACCTGAAATAAAGCAGATTTCATTCTGTGGTGGGCCTTATCCAATCAGATGAAGGCCTTAACAGTGAAGAGAAAAGTTACCTGAAGGGGAGACAAGTCTACGTCAAGATGGTAACATAGAAATGCTGCCTGAGTTTCCAGCCTACTAACCTATTTTGCAAATTTTAGACTCAAGATTATTATCAGCTCTTACTTAAATGTACAGCCTGCTGGTGTATTCTATACATTTGATTTGCCAACTCCCAAAATC
Source organism: Plecturocebus donacophilus (assembly GCA_004027715.1). Classification (NCBI taxonomy): domain Eukaryota; kingdom Metazoa; phylum Chordata; class Mammalia; order Primates; family Pitheciidae; genus Plecturocebus; species Plecturocebus donacophilus. The sequence goes on along the minus strand of PVKP010001398.1, from coordinate 89,365 downwards.
CTATGAGCCAATTCCTTAAAATAAATTCTGTATCTTCCTCTTATTCTCTCTCTGTTTCTCTGGAGAACCCTGACTAATATACTAGCTAGGTAAGGGAGATTAGAAAGTATTAAGGAGCTCCACCAAAATGAAGCTGCTCCCTGATAAAAGTAGAGAGAAAGGGTTTTATTTTAAGAAACATTCAAGTAAAGAAGAATTAACATTACTTTTAAAGAAGAACAGGACCCCAGATTCTATGGCCACATCTTCCTATACCAGAATGATACATAACCCAATAACCCTGACCCTTAGCTTTTAGAGAATAGGGACACATCTTACTCCTCTTTGTATCCCATTTCTAGCAGTGAGTGTGAGACAGAGAAGATGTTCTAAATGGTTGCTAAATAAACTCAAGTCTCAGAAGACATCTCCAGTGCTAAATGTGATTGAGGAGGTGAGAATGTATGTAAAAATATGCATTTTAATGTTTTTAGTAGTATTGTGGTGGTGTCATTCTGAGACTGTTGTTTGCACTATAGGATGAAAATAAAATGAATAATTGTGGGACTTTCCAGTTCTATAATCACTTGTATCTCGTTAAACAGAGGAAAGAGACACAGAAGGAAGATTTAAACACACTATAATCTTCAAAATAGTTTCAAGTTTGAATTGGGAGCATCAATCTTATGAAATATTTTTATCTTAAATATGTGCACCTATTTCTGATCTTTGTCTACAGAAAGGGCTGAGAAAAAACACTATCACCCCTTAAACAGCAGGGCTTCTAAGAGAAATAGCTGATTCTAGGACTCAGGAGCTAACTTTAAGAGGCTTCCAGCCACGGGTGGTGGCTCACGCCTGTAATCCAAGCACTTTGGTAGACCAAGGCAGGCAGATCACAAGGTCAAGAGTTCAAGACCAGACTGGCCAATATGGTAAAACCCCTTCTTTACTAAAAATACAAAAATTAGCCAGGAGTGGTGGTGGGTGCCTGTAGTCCTAGCTACTGGGGAGGCTGAGGCAGAAGAATAGCTTGAACTGGGGAAGCGAAGGTTGCAGTGAGCTGAGATCACACCACTGGACTCCAGCCTGGCTGACAGAGGAAGACTATGTTGTTTTTTGTTTTTTGTTTTTTTTTTTAAAAAAAAGGCTTCCACTGGCCACCAAAGATGGAATAATTTGAGCTTCAATTATAATACTTGAAATGGATTAAACTAATACATTAAATTCTAAAAGTTCATAATAATATTCTTAAAAAACTGGTCACTTTTAATAGATGATCAAAAACCAATTCATTATCTTTAAAAAAAAAAAAAATCAAAGGGAAAAAATCCAGGTTATCCAGACACGCAGCCTCTGCCTCACTCAAGATACTTGGCAGAAATACAAATACTCAGGTCCAATATCCTATCTCCTGAATCAGAATGTTTGGGCATAGGACCCAGTAATCTATGTTTTATTATAACAAGCCCACCAGGTGACTCAGAGGTATTCTAAACTTCATTAAACTCCTACATGTATAGAACTGCTAAAGGAATCAAATCTTAGTCTGATCCAGTTCATGGACAGCTGCCAATTTATAGGAATTATAGAGGTCAGAGAAATGTGTGGATCTACACAAGTATGCACCCATCAAAATCCAGAATGTGGGAAATTCTACAGATAAAACACCCCAGATTCTTCAACAGGTAAACTGTATGGAAATTAAAGGGATGGAGAAGGAACCTAAAGGTTAAGAAGCTATAAAGTAAAACAAAACAAAACAAAATAATCTATAAAGTAGCCTGTAGATTAAAAGAGACTTAAGATATATCTTTTTTTTTTTAATAAGCACAAACCAAGAGACAACTTTCAGAATGGAGGAATGAAGACTGCCACAGAACCTCTCCCCAACAAAAACAATTTAACTGGAAAAAAATTATTTAAAACAATCACTTAAACTCACTGGAAACTGTTTGAAGACCATATAATAAATCGAGAAACATTCATTCAAGAAAATACTCTTTATCTTAGTAAGAGCCTGCGAGTGGCATTTGAGCCACGACCTGCTCCCTCCTTACCTTCCCTGCACCTCCGAGTTCTGACTTATATCTTAGTCTGTTTTAGTTACTCTGGGAACTCTAGTCCGGGAAGGTCCTGTCAAGAACACCGGGGCTCCTTTTCCCCACAGCTCCCAAGCTGGGGCTGCATTTTCACCCTGGAAATGAACAAGCCACTGGCACTGTTCATTTTCTCTAACCCTCTAGAGTAGAATCTCTGTTCTGTACAGGCACAACAGAGAGGGCCAGGGCTCCCTTAGTCTAGCCCTCATTTGTGGGGAAAAAGCTCTACTCTAGGTGCAGCAGGCTGAAAATACTGGGCTGTAGCACTCCTGGATTAACCTACTGCTGGGGCAAAGGTTTCATACCCGTAGCGGCAAGCCAAAAAGGCAAGTGGCTAATGCCCATGCTCTGTCACTCTGGAAGAAGTGAGCCACTATTCCTGCCCGCAGTTTCTGTGCAGTGGTGCAAGGTTCTGCCTGTGGGGAGATGCAAGTCTTAAGGACAAAAAGCTTCTCTGCTCTGAGGGAATTGACACTATTTGTAAGAGACCTTAGAGAACTGAATGCCTAAGTACGATATCAAAAACAATGAAGAACTTTGTGAAGAGCAACGAAGAAGGCGCTCATGGCCCCATGATACAAGCAGCAACCAACAAACTAGGACAATCAGAAGTTTAACAGAACTAGAAAAAGAGCCAGATCACAGTCAATACTGGGGTCAAGAAGGCTGTGCCCAAGTGCGAGGCTGCATCCACTTAAGAGCAATCAGAGCTTGATATGGGCACAAGCCACACACAGATCAATCCATTAAAACAGGAAGCTTCACTGTCACTAAGGGGCTGAAGTATAACCTCTGATCAAACAGTGACTGAACAATAAGCTCTTCTGCCCCAAGATCAACTCCTAGGAAGCTGGGCTTCAACATGAAAGTATCCCTGGCAGCTTAGAAGACTGTGGGCATGCTCAAGGCTGCCTTTGCTCAGAACTGATTGGGAATGAATAATCCAAGCTACTAATCTTTGGCTGAATATAGAGCAAAACAAACTTTTTGCCATCCGCAAGACGCTTGCCAGATGTTAGAACCTTGCTCTCGGACTCCCCAGCATATAGAACTGAAAGAAATAAATTTCTTTTTTGGTATTCTGTTAGAGCAGCAGAAAACAGACTGAGACATAAAAGTGGTACCAAGACGTATGAGTTTTGCTATAATATCTAGAAATAAAGACACAGCTTTGTAACTGGGTAACTGGATAGAAGCTGGAAGACTATGGAGGAGCCAGATAGAAAAAACCTGTATTGCCACAAATGGAGCATTAAGGGGGATTCTGGTGAAGTTTCAGAAGACAAGGAACGTCTGAATCTTGTTCTTCTTTCTTCTTCTTCCTTCTTCCTTCTTCCTTCTCCTTCTCCTTCTCCTTCTTCCTCTTCCTCTTCCTCTTCCTATTCCTCTTCTTCTTCTTCTTCTTTTTTGAGGAGTCTCTCTCTGTCACCCAGGCTAGAGTGCAATGGCACGATTCGGCTCACTGCAACCTCCGCCTTCCGGATTCAAGCCTCAGCCTCCCAAATAGCTGGAATTACAGGCATGCACCACCAAGCCCCACTAATTTTTGTATATTTAGCAGAGGAGGGGTTTCGCCTTGTTGGCCAGGGTTGTCTTGAACACCTGACCTCAGATGATCTGCCCACCTCAGCCACCCACAGTACTAGAATTACAGGCATGAGCCACCATGCCAGACTGAATGTTGTTAAAGATTACTTAAGTGCTCATGACCAGAATGTTGACAGGAATAAGTAAAGGTCATTCTGAAGAGGCCTCAGATGGAAATGAGGAGCAAGGTACTGGAACTTGGAATAAAGGCCACATTTGTCACAAAGTAGCAAACAGCTTGAAAGGCCTCTGGGCTATGTCCATGCCCTGGGGGTTCGTAGAATGCTGAACTTAAGAGTGATGAACTAGCATATGGGGTGGAAGAAATTTCTAGCAACAAAACATTCAAGACATTGTGTGGTTACTTTTGCCACTTACAGTGAGATTTGGGAGTGAAGGGATGACAAAGAGAATTTATAATCAAATGAAAAGCAAAGAGGAAAGATTTGGAAAACTCTCAGCCTGGCTATATGGAATTTAAAAAGCTTGTTTAGGAAAGGAAACAAAGAATGTGGCCTAGCAACCATTTGCTAAAGAGATTCATATTGATACAAGGGACCCAGAGGCTATTCACCAGGACAGTTAGAGAAAGATCCAAAATGCATTTTACACATCTTCAAAGCAGCTCCTCCCATCAGGCCCAGAGGCCTAGGAGTACAGAATGGTTTTGTGGGAGCCCATGGCATCCATGGCATTCTGCACTGCTTGCTGCCCAGAGCTGCCTCAGGACTCTGCTCCCTGCACTCCAGGACAATACTCTGTGGCTGTCCCAGCCATGACTCAAGTAGCAGCAGGTGTGGCTCAACTCATCACTCTGGAAGGCACTAGCCATAAATTTTAATGGCATCTACATGGTGCTAATTCTGCAAGTGTACAGAATGTAAGAAATGTGGGGCTATGGCAGTTTCACCTAGATTTCAAAGGATATACTAAAAAGACTGGAGCCCTGGCAGAGACTTGTCACAAGGATGGAACCATTGCTGAGAGCCCCAATTAAGGAAATGCCTAGGGTAGCCAGAAGCAAGGCCACAGCAGAGTCTCCATTAAGATAATGCCTAACGGAGCCATGGGAGCAGTAATGCTGCTTAGACCCTAGAACTATAGAACCACTAGCATGCAAGTCCAACCTGGGAAAGCCACAGGAAGCTAACTCTAACCTACAAGGGCTGACATATGGACTGAACATAGTAAAGCCATGGGAGTGGAGCCACTTGAGGCCTTGGGAACCCAACCCTGCACCCATGTGTCCAGGATGCAGGACATGGAGTCAAAGGAGATTATTCTCCAGCTGTAAGATTTAATGCTGTTTTCCTTGTTGGGTTTTGATTTTATATGGGACCTATTACTCCTTAATTTTTTCCTGTTGCTCCCTTTTGGAATGGCAATGTCTGTCCTATGCCTGCTCCACAACTATATTTTGGAAGTAGGTAACTTGTTTGATTTCACAGGCTCACAGCTGAAAAGAATCTGCTTCAAGGCAAATTACACCATGCGTCTCACTCAAATCTGATTTACATGAGACTTGAAACTTTGGGCTTTTAAGTGCATGATGGAATGAGTGAAGACGCTGGAGCTACTGGGATGGAATGAATGTATTTTTAAACACCAGAAGGACATTTTGGGGGCCCAGGGTAGAATGCTATGATTGAAATGTGTCCCCTTAAAGGTTCATTGTATTGGAAACTTGGTCCTGAATGCAGAAGTACTGAGTAGTAGTACCTTTAAAAGGTGTACCTTTAAGAGGGTCATGAGGGCTCTGTTCTCATGAATGGATTAGTAGATTAATAGGTTACTGGATTAATGGGTTATCAAGCAGGTAGGTTAGCTGTCACCAGAGTGTATCTGTTATAAAATCCAGTTTGGTTCTTACTCATGTGCCCTCTCACCATGTGATGCCCTGTGGCACCTTGGGACTCTGTAGAGGATTCCCACCGTCAAGAAGGCCCTCACCAGGTACTCGCACCATGCTCTTGGACTTCTCAGCTTCCAGACCATGAGAAATAAATTTATTTTCCTTATAAATTACTAGTCTTTGGTATTCTGTTATAGCAACAGAAAATGGACTAAAACAGATGCCATTAGGAGAAAAAATAGGCAGAAATAATATTTACAGAAATAATGAGGCTAGGCATGGTGGTTCACATCTGTAACTCCAGCACCTTGGGAGACCGAGCTAGGAGGATTGCTTGAGCCCAGGAATTTGATACCAGCCCGGGAAACATGGTGAGACTCTGTCTCTATAAAAAATATAAAAAATTAACCAGATAGGGTGAAGCACACCTATAGTTCCAGCTACTCAGGAGGCTGAGGTGGGAGGACTGCCCAAGCCTGCAGTGAGGTAGAGCCTGCAGTGAGCGAAGATCGTGCCACTATACTCCAGCCTGGGTGATAGGGTAAGACCCTGTCTTAGAGAGAGGGGAAAAAAAGAATGAATGAAAAAGAACAATAAATAAATAATGGTTGAAAACTTTCCAAATTTGGTAAAACAAAAAGAAATACTAATCTACACTTCCAAGAAGCTCAACAAACTCTAAGTAGGATAAATGCAAAGAGATATACTTCCAGACACATTATAGGCAAAATCTTGAGAGCCAAAGACAAGGAGAAAATCTTGAAAGCAGCAAGAAAAAATAACCAGAAAAGTGCAAGGAAGCCCCCAATAAGATTAACAACTGACTTCTCATTAGAAACAAGGGAGACCAGAAAGCAATGGAATTAAATACTCAAAGTGCTAAAGTAAAATATTGTGAATTATGAATCATTTATCCAGCAACACTGTATTTTTTAAATAAAGGTGAAATTAAGGCATTCCCAGAAAAATAAAAACAGAGAACTTATTGCTAGAATAACTGTTTTACAAGAAATACTAAAGGAAATTCTTTAGGCTGAAAGCAAATAACATCAAACAGTAATTGGAAGACCCAAAAACCAGAGTGTGCCAGTAAAGGAAATTATATACATAATTGCAAAAGACACTGTAATTGCACATTTCTTCCCCTTTCTCTTAACTGATTTAAAGAATAATTCAATTAAACACTGTAGCTATAATTTTATTATAGAGCTAACAACATTCATTGTTATATATCTAGACAATAACAGTACAAAAGAAGCAGGTGAGAACAAAATTCTACGGGATTAAGAAAATGACCCCAGAGCTAACTCAAACCTGAAGAAATATGTAAAGAAAATGAAAAATAGAGAGGTCAATACAACTAAGTATATACTTGCTTTCCTTTGTCTCAGCTTCAAAAAAAAAAAAAAGTAAAAATTACAACAGTGTATTGTTGGGTTTGACACAGTATGTACATCAATAACAGCACGAAAAGTTGGGGAGGGAAACTGAACGATAGAGGAAATCTATTTTGGTTAAAGTAAGTAAAATCAGAAGTGAAATTCTTATAAATTAAGATGTACCTTGTAAACCCTGGAGCAACTCACTAAGAAGATAATTCAAAATATATAATTTTAAAAGTAGCAAAGGAATTAAAATATCATATTACAATATATCTACTTAATTCAAAAGAAGGTAAGAAAGAAAAGAACAAAAAAGACTTGAGACCTATAGAAAACAAAAGTCATACTTGCAGCCTTATCAGTAATTACATTAAATGTGAATAGATTATACAATCTAATCAAAGCAAAGATTATCAAGCTGTATTTTTTTAAAAGAAAAAGAACAAAGATCCCAACTATATAAAATCTACAGAAGACACATTTTAGGTTCAATCATACAAATAGGTTGAAAGTGAAAGCTACACCATACAAACAGTAAACATAAAACAATCAGGCAAATAGACTTTAAAACAAAAATATATTACTAAAGAGAAACACTTCATAATGACAGAAGGGTCAATCCAACAGAAAGATATAACAATTAGAAGCATATATACACCTAACAACAGAAGGAAGAAAAGACAGAGTTGAAGGGATATACAACTCAAAAATAATAATTGGAGACTTATCCTCTTTCAATACTAAATAAAAGCACCAAGAAGAAAATCAACAAGAACACAGAAGATTTAAACAACACTGAAGACAACTAGACCTACAGACAACTACATAACACTCCACCCAACAAGGCAATATGTATTCTTAAGTGCATATGAAACATTTTCCAAAACAGATCATATCCTAGGCCATAAACAACCTTCAATAATTTAAAGAGATTAATCACACAAAGAATGTTATCAGAAACGATGGAATGAAATTATATTACAAATCAGTAACAGAAGGAATTTTAGGAAATTCACAAAGATAGGGGGAACCATACCCCTAAATACCCAAATGGATCAAAGAGAGAAAATTAGAAAATACCTTGAGATTAATGAAAACTAAAATACAACATACCAAAACTTATTGGATACAGCTAAAGAAAATAGTACTCAGAAAGAAATTTGTAGCTATAAATACCTATATTAAAAAAGAAAGATCTTAAGTGGATAATCTAATCTTCTACCTTAAGAAGACAGAACCTAGAAAAAGAAAAGCAAACTAAACCTAAGCAAGCAGATGGAAGGAAATAATAAAGAATAAAATAATGTGAAAAAAATTAAACAGAGAATAAAAAGTCCAGAAAACAGAAGACACTGGTAAAGGATTTGGGAATCAGGTAGTCATTGTTGTTGACAAAAATGTTTATTATTAGGAGGAACAAAATCCAGATTGCAAGGAATTTAAGGAATAAATGGGAAAGGAAAATATGAAGGCAGCACATATATACTCTTCTTTCAATAAGCCTGAAGAAAAAGAATTAGAAAGACTAAAAATGAAGGCAAGAAGAAATTATTAATAAAGTCTTCTAACAGGTAGAAATGAATTAAGAGTCTAGGCAAATAAATTGACCTTGGAAGGTATGGCAGACACTAGTGGCTGCCTACCCAGTCTTCCCTTCTTTCTTGATAATAAACTCCTAACCTTTTTTTCACCTTGGGAGTGGAGGGCCATGAATCTTGACTAGTCTAAGCCAAGCACAGGACTTCTGTACCCCTCGCCACTGGCTGGCTTAGAAACGGGTATTAAGATGCAATTTCGCTAATGAGATCATGTTTTCTAGGAGGCTTCTTAGAAAGCTTTCTTCATGTTTAAAAAAGACATAAAGACACCTTCTTTTCTTACAGTTATGGGTGCTTTGATATGAATATGTCATTCTTAGAGTTAAAGCTGTGCCATCTTGAGATGAGGAGGGGAAAAGTCTGAAGACAAAATCCAACTTATGCAGGATGGTAGAACGAAAAGACAGAAAGAGCCAGAGTCTGATGATAACGATTAGCTGCTACATGAGCCAACTAAAAAGCCATCTTTCTTCCAGATCTATAGTTATAGGAGATAACAAAACGCAGTTATTATACAAGATATTTTCAGGTGGGTCTTCTGTCACTAGCTGAAAACATTCTAAGTGATACAGAAAGAAAGATACTTTCACAATATAGATGTAGATGAAATTAACTTTGCATGTTGAAGACAAGGGAATTTGAGTGTTTCAGCCTAAAGTTTCATTTATTAAAGAAAATGAAACTCATATAGATCCACTTTACAAAGGGAGTGGCCTTAACAGTTGATGTTTCCTGTTTTAAAATATCAAGTATTATTCATGATAATGATAGCTAGTTATGAACATGATTATGATGATAAGCTCATGATCATTATTTTTAAAGCTAGGTATTTTATCCTTTATTGTTTACCTTCTGCATTCTATTTGACTTCAATAGTGAAAACATACCAATCTCTTTTACTTTCTGTTTATAACAATTTTCATGGTAGTTTCATTTTTCATACTTTCATGTTATATAGCACAGTATACCACAATATAGTTTACAGAGGGAATCCTTAACTTTGAAGAACGCACACTTTGAAAACTAAACAATTTATAAAAAGATTTCTCTACTTCCATACATTTTCTGAATCTGGTCAAGAAAATAAAACATTTCATCTGCATCTGTGCAATGATAGCTTCGATTCATATCAGAAGGTAGAAAATCAACACTGTAGCCACATAAATAAACACCAGAGAAAGCATACTTTTAGCAGAAATAACAAAAACCATTCGAATTGTACTCTTATCCAAGCGGTTCCCAAATGGAAAAAAAAATCTGAAAGTTAAATTATAGGACAGTTTTTGAAGCCCAAAACATTTTTCCTATAGAAACAACGTTACTATGAGTCATGTCATTCATTACTAGGCCAGTCCATAAAAGCCTTGTAAAACCGTATGTATAAGACTGTTGTTTGAACTATACCAAAGCAGAATAATAGTTTTTCCTTGGGAAAATACATCATTTCCTCCTTCTCTCTATTAAGTCCCAGAGGAACAGGCCTCACCAGGGGCTCTGTTCACCTTTCGGAGCTCATCAGTCATTCTCCTCACTCTCCCCACTCCATGGTCAGCCACACTGAACTTCTCCAACCTGCTGGGCCTCTCCCCTCCAAGTCATTACTGTTATGACCTTCCCTTCTTCTTATAGGTCATCTCCACTCACCCTTCTGGTCTCAACGTAATGCTGCTTCCTCAGGAAGGCCATCCCTTTTCTCTACACTGAGTCACATGTTCCTGATGTGTGTGCTCTCACATCACACTACACTTTCCTATCACAGCATTTCTCAATCCATTGTTTCAGGGATTCATTTCATTTGCTTTTAATTTAACCCCCAAAGGTCAGAAGACTGCATGGCATTTTGAAGATTCTTTATACGAATAATTTCTCATAAGAAAAGATACCTTAATGAACTTTTATTGATCTATGGTCATTACCAAGGAAAAACGGGGTTTTCCAAAGAAGACTTCTCCCCTTAATTTACACCTAGAGATTGTTCATAGGGAGGAAGCTACCTATCCAATTTATTTCCCATTGCTGGTTTATAGTCACTTAAATGGACATTAAAGTTTTAGCAAATAGGTATATTTTTCTTTTTAAAAGATGAGGCCTTTGAATGATGAAGGAATAGGTATATTTTCTAATATTAACTTTATCTCTTTTTTGTAGGTAATGTCACTCATTCTCATTACTTTTACTATAAGCAATGAAATGCTTATATCAAAATTTGTATCTCTAGGCTTGATTTTTCTCTCAAGCTTAGTATCCAAACTTTCAGCTGTCTACAATTTTTATACCTGAATGTCCCATAAAAGATTCACCCCATTCCCCCATGTTTTCCCCAACCTTTCTTTTCTCTGGTATTCCCCATTTCAGATATTTCAGATAATGACATCATCATCTAGTCATTGGAGCCTCACACCCACATTATCTCACCCTTGTTAATTATTCACTGGACCATGGACCAACAATGTTGGCATCACTTGGGAGCAGAATATGAGGCCCCACTGCAGACCTACTGAATCAGAATCTAACTTTAAATAAAATCCCTACACAATTCACATGCACATTAAAATCTGAGAAACACTGATCTATAATTCTTTTCTCTCCCTATCCCCACAAAACTCTGACACCAAGGCTACATAGGCAAATATATTCCTTCATCTATTTCTGTTATCACGGCCCTGATTAAGCCATCACTTCCTGTGGTGATATGAACAACACAATGGCTTCTTAGCTGATCTCATTCCTGTAGCCCGCTGTTCACCCAGACTTTTAGATGGGACACTCTGACGTACAGCTATGAGAGGCCATATGGTTGGCTGGCCAGAACTGTGCATAATGTAAAGCTTGTCCTATCTATGTTGCAATCTAAAATCTGAGAATGCTCACACAATTATCACATAGAAAAGCATGCAAAAAAAAAAAAAAAAAGACTAAAAACAAACAAAGGTTTGTATTTGGAAAGAAAATGGAGATCAGTGATTATAACAAGGAGACCTCTCTAAAACCTTTTAGTGGCTTCTGAACATCATGTATTTCTACACTTCTACATTTCTGTTCATGCTTTTTCCCTTTTCTCCCATTCTCCTGGCAAAAATGTTGCCCATCTTCCAAAGTCCTGCTCAAGAGTTATCTCACTGGAGAACAGTCATCTCACCAGCCCTCTAAGAAATAACTGCTTCTCCATTTCCTCTACATCCCACTGCATTCTGTTCAATACACAATTATGGCACTCATTTTGCTATATGAAGGGCCCATGGATGTCTGTCTTGTCAGACTAGGACTTCCTTAAGGGAATTCTATTTTTCAGTCACTGGCAGATGGTAGATACTCAAAAAATGTTTTTTAAAAAAATCAATTACCATTTATATTCAACATTATTAAAAGCTGTAGAATTTATTGCTGATAGTGTGAATATATTTATAAACTATAAAACACTAAGTACCATTTATCTAAAATATGAAATCATTTAGGAAATAAAACAAAAATGAAAATAGCACCTAAGCATCCAGGCATAGTAAAAGTTCAAACATGCTTGGGCACCTAATTCAGTCATATAAATGCAGCTATCCTTAAAAGCCCGAATTTTGAGGAGGCCCACACTATTTCCTAAAAGTTCAATCAGATAATTGGACAGGGCACCCAGAGGTTAATTTTGGATGAGAAGAGAGGGAGGTCGTCTGCCAACTGATTTTTTAAATTATATATTGTATCATAAAGATTGTAATACAGAAAATAAAGTTTGTTATCTGTAAGTTTAAAATATTTAAAAATTCATTCTGCACATTACTTTTCAAATGCAGTTGAAATCATACTAAACATATCATTCTGTATTTGGTTACAAAATTTTGCCATAAGTTACACTTATCATTACACTTTAGTGATGTTATTCCATTCACCAAAGCCCAATAGTTTAATTCAATATTTATTGAATAATTACTTACAGGCCAGACCCTGATGCAGGACCAGACCAGCCCTAACCTCAAGAACCACCCAGCCAAGTGGTAGGGACTGACTCATACACCCATGACTGCAGTGCAGTGCTGAACGCAAATTAGAGTGCTCACTGGCAGGGCTGAGTCAGGAGGGATGTCACCAGGATCTGACTGCTGCTCTAAAGAGATGGAGAGTCAACAGGAGGAAGAGGGGAAGGACCCATAAAGACGACACATGAGAATTTAAAATGCCAGTGGCTGGGAGTAGCTACAGCACAAGAAACACATAAGAGTGAATGCGTCCATTTCCTTAAAGCCTCTCCAGAATTGGCAGTTAATTTTCAGTACTTTTGAGAGAATAGAAGAGGTAACTCAAGGTTAACTTAAAAAGCATTCCTTTGATATCAGTGACAGTAAACATAATCCCACCTTTTTATTAATCATTAACTGCTAAAATACTTCGTTTACCTTATGTATTAAAACTTTATCATTAAGTTTCAGAGAACTTCTTCTTAAGGTGTTATAGATGTTCACCCTTGGTCACATTTGATACAAGCATATCCTCCAGTGTGTTGTGGGATTTTTTTCATTGTAAATAAACCTTACATTTTATATGTTCAAAACTATTAGATCTTTTTCTTGGTGAATTTTCCCTCTAATACTGAATTATCAATCCTTCACAAATCTGATGAATATTATTCTATTTTCTACTACTTTTCAAAAATATAATTTACAAATAACTAGAATTTGATACTTGCTAGACCTGATAAAAAACATGCTGTGCATAAACATTCACATACATGTGGGCCATTATCCTCCCTCTTCCAACCCTATCCTCTCTCCCTTTGCTAAGATAGCTAGGGAATTCCCTTTCATCCAAACTCTAAATTCATTTTAATTCAGGTTCCCTTCTTTAACAAAGCTGGGAAGAGAGCAGCTGGAGCATGTGTCCTTTGCAGTATCTTTAGAGATGGCCCTGAAATGTCTGCAATCTCTACGAAAGAATTACAGATTAGTATTTTAAGGTATATAACATGGACAGAGAACATTTACAAGAGGTATCAGCAATAAACATCAATGCTACTTTTAAAGTACTAGTGGACACCTTCTAAGTTCCCAAACAAGTAGTGCAGGTTTTAAGGGCCTGAAACGTACAGCTTTTTTACTAACTTCAAATTACAGAAGGCAGTTTTCAAACTAGCAAAGGGGGCTCAGTCCAGTGGTATACAGTTGAATATGTCTGACTCCCATGGGGAGTGTGGAAATGTGCGAAGGCATTTTTTAGATGTCACAGTGAGAGATCACACTATTGCAAGTCTCGCGACATATAGGTCAATCTTGTACAACAAAAACCTGTCCCATCCCAAATGTCAATGGCCACCTCACTTGAGCTAAGGGCCTTCCGGCCCAAGATGATGCGCTGTCTATATTTAATGAAGGAAACTCCCCTGACTTGCAATTGTTCTATCCGCCCTCCCACCCAGTACGTGTTTTACCATGGGAGGATCAGCCCTAAGTGAGACTGTGAGGTAAAACAGGCTGCACTGGATGACTTGTTTACTCCTCCTGTTGGGTCCCTTGTTGTACGCCCTGTTCTGGCCCGAATCCCTTCAAGTAACATCCCAGGAAGTTCTGGCTTGGAAGAACCCAGGAACTTGGCTACTCTATTCTCATTCTGCACCACCAAAACCTGTTCCCTGCAAGTTCCTAGAAAGTATCTGGAAAACAAAGCATACTATGATACTAAATTCGTGAAAGTACAGTGCACTCTTCTTCTCAGGGATATTTGTGTTTAAGCACTAAACCAAAGACACCACTCCTTACCATGTGCCCTACTATCATCCTTGTGCAAGCTACCACAGTAGCCTCTTAACTGGTCTTCCTGCTTTAGTCCAAGTCATAGTTTATGCTCAAAAAAGAGCTGACCCAAGTGAAATCATGTCATTTCTTGGACCAAAACTCTCTGGTGGCTCCCTAGTTTACTCCAAATAAAAGCCAAGGTACCTCCAATGCAAGGTCATAAGTAATCTAAAATCTGAAAATCTGGGAAGGGAGCATATAAGGGAGAAAAAACAATAGTCCATTTCAGTCACGTTAAATTTGCGATGCTTAGGAGACATTCAAGTGGAGACATCAGAAATGTGTTATCCCCAGATCCTCAGAAGAGAACTTTAGGCTAGATAAGTAGTTCTCAACAGGCGGTAATTTTATGTGCCCAGGAGACATTTGGCAATATCTGGGAACATTTTGATCGTCACAGTATGAGTAGAGGGAACTCTATTGCCAGTTAAAGCATAGAGAAGACCAGAGGTGCTGCTAAGCATCCTACAATCCATAAGATATCACCGGACACTGAAAAAATTTTCCAGCCCAAAACATAAATAGTGCTAACTGTGACAAACTCTGGGCTAGAGACAATATGAAAGAATTACACAAGAAGATTATATTAAACCAAAAGTACAAAATGAAAAACAAGAGAACTAAACCTCTTCTCTTTTAGATGTCAGGTCACACAGAAGACAGAAAATGGTCAACTAGTACGGTAAAAGGGAAACCAGGGAAGGGTTTGTGTCAAAGACAAAGAGACAAGTGTTTCTAAAAGGAAGCAATGGTCAGCTGTGGTTTACTGCATGGAAAAAGGCTGATATTAAGTAACAATGATAGGGGGCTAAAAGGGTTGAGAAAAATGAAGGCAGTATGCTGCAGGGAGTGAGGGAGTTAGATAATAAGACACATCAGAAGACTGCTGGACAATTTTAAGGCTGTCAAGTATATCAATAAACTGAAAAAACTGGCAGGTAGTTGAGTTTATCCGGTTCTGAGACTGGAGAGACCAAAGAAGTATAAATGAATTAAAAGAATTTGCTGGAAAATAATTTGACTCAAAACATTTAGACTGGATAAGGAAGGAACTGGTAACAGAAAGGAAATGATAAATAGAAATGTGGGTAGGGGGCTGGAAGTCATGATGAGTCATAAACATTTTTCCACATCAATAAATATACTTTCTATATGCTATAACTGTTTCATAATAACATATTAACATAGACTATTTCCTCATATTAAGCAAATGTGATTATCACTTTAATAAGTTATAAGAGATAACAAGTGTTGTTGATGGTGTGAAATAAAGAGAAACCTCATACACTGTTGGTGGGAATGCAGATCAGTGCGGCCATTGTGAAAAACTGTATGGAGGTTCCTAAACAAATTAAAAATAGAACTACCATATGACTCAGCAATTCCTCCAGCAGGTATTCAAAGGATATAAAATCATCATCTCATAAAGTTACCTCCACTCCCATGTTCACTGCAGCATTAGCCAAGATGGAGAAACAATAATAGCCAAGATTTTGAAACAACCAAAGTGTTTGTCAACAGATAAATGAACTGTGAGGTGTGTGTGTGTATATACACACACACAAACACATGTAAATGGAATATTATTCAGCTTTAAAAAGGAGATCCCATCATTTGCTACCACATGGATGAACGTGGAGGACATTATGCAAAGTGAAGCAGGCAAGACACAGAAAATGCATGATCTCACTTATATGTAGAATCTTTAAAAAAAGAAAAGAAAAAGAAAGTTGAATACTCAGAGAATAAAATGGTGGTAAGCAGGGGCGGGTGGGGGGAGAAAATGGGAAGACGTAGCTCAAAGGATACAAAGCTGCAGAAACGCGGGATACAGGGGTCTAAAGATCTAATGCACAACATGAGAACTATAGTTAATACTGTATTGTATTTGAAATTTTTGCTAAAAGAGATTTTAAGTGTTCCTGCCACTAAAAAGGGTACCTATGTGAGATGACTGATATGTTAATTTGCTTGACCGTAGTTACCATTTCACTATGTGCGTACATCAAAACATCATATACCTTAAATATATACAATAAAAAAATAAAGAGGTATTTACTATTGAACAATGCTCATCATCCTATTTACTTTTCTAGAGTAGGCTCAAATAGTATTTGTTGAAAAGATCATGTTATTATGAAAGATATGCATATATGATAAATAACAGACTTGGGTTAAAATATCAGCTCTTTCATTTACTATGTTGTGACCTTGGACAACTTACATAACCTCTCTAAGCCTAAATCTCTTCAGCTTATTAACAGATTGTAGTACACAGAATATTGCTTCCCTCAAAGGATATCCATATCCTATTTCCTGGAATCTCTGCCTACCCTATATTATGTGGTATGATATTGTGAAATATGTATCTGGTCTACATCCTCATTTCCTGGCATACAACTGTTAAAATCCTTAGAATCTCCAAAGTGATGCCTTTTGTATGCTATGAGTTGACTGACAGCTGGCAGTCCCTAGGTAGCTTCAGGATGGAGCCTAGTCCACTAGAAAGACCAAGGCATGATTAGAGGGTTGGGACGTTCAGCCCTACCCTCCAAACTCTAGGAAGGGGAAAGGATCTGAAAGTTAAGTTGATCACCAATGGCCAATCATTTAATCAATTATGCCTACCCAATGAAGCTTAACTAGAAACCCAAGAGGTAGGGTTTGGAGAGTTTTCAAATAGCTGAACACATGGAGGTTCCTGGATGGTGGCACACCCAGGGAGAGCATGGGAGCTCCTTGCCCCTTCCAGACGCCTGGCCCTGTGCATCTCTCCAACTGTATTCTTTGCAATATCCTTAATAATAAACCAGTAAATGTGCTTTCTTGAGTACTGTGAGCCCTTAGTAAATTAAATGAACCCAAAGAGGGGGTTGCAGGAACCCCAATTTATAGCAGGTCGGTCAGAAGCACAGGTAGAGCTTCCTGGGACTTGCTGTTAGACTGAGCCCTGACGATATGGGATCTGACACTCTCTCCAGGTGGTATCAGCATTGAATTGAAGGTAATTCTGGTGGTGTCTGGTGCAAACTGGCTTCGTTGGGGGGGCGGGGGGGGGGGCGGGAACTCTCACACGGATGATCACAAAAATCTTCTGTGTTGATTGCTGTTGACTGAGAGAATAGAAAAGAAACACTTTGAGTGTGTTTTTTCCACTCATTTAGTAAGGGGGAATTAAGGTTGCACACAGAATTAAGGCTGATGATCAGTGGACTTTAAAATAAGGAGAGTACCTGCATTATTCAGATGGGCCCAAAGTAATCATAAGGGTTCTTAAAGGGGAAAGCAGGAACAGAAGAATCAAAACCAGAAAAATAGCATTGTGAGAAAGATTTGCCCAGCCACTGCTGGCTCTGAAGATGGAAAGAGAATAAAAGCTAAGGAATGCAGGCAGCCTCCAGAAGCTAGAAAAGACAAGAAAACTGACCTCCCCTAAGCCTTTAGGAAGAAGGGCAGCCCTGCTAACAAGATGTCAGGCCCATTTTGGGCTTCTGACCTCCAGAACGTAAGGTAAGAAATTTGTGTTGTTTTAAGCCACTACGGTTTTTTTGGTGTTTTTGTTTTGTTTTGTTTTGTTTGTTTTTTGGTGTTTTGTTTGTTTGTTTTTGAGACATAGTCTCACTCTGTCGCCCAGGCTGGAGTGCAGTGGTGCGATCTCTGGCTCACAACAACCTCCACCTCCTGGGTTCAAGTGATTCTCCTGCCTCAGCCTCCTGAGTAGCTGGGATTACAGGCACGTGCCACCACACCTGGCTAATTTTTGTATCTTTAATAGAGACGTGGTTTCATCATGTTGGTCAGACTGGTATCGAATTCCTGACCTTGTGATCCACCGCCTAGGGCTCCCAAAGTGCTGGGATTACAGACGTGAGCCACTGCGCCTGGCCGGTTTTTTGGGTTTTGCTTGTTTTGTTTCATTTTATAGCAATAATAGAAAGCTAATACACAGGTAAGATGAACTGTCTTCATAAGTTTTGTGTAGATTAACCAAGATAACATAAGTACCTAACAGAGTGCCTAGCATATAGGAAGCATTTAAATAGCTATTAAAAGTGTTAGTTCTATCAATAGTAGAACTGATACTCTTAATAGTACTGAAACCAAATAGTCAACAGAAAGAACACTGACTCAGTTCTAGAATTTACTCAGCGCTGTGACATAAGATATCTTACTTGGCCTCTATAGGACTCAGCTCTCTCACAAAGCAAAGTGAGGGAACTAGATGACTTATGCAGTTTCTGCCAGCTCTAAAATTTTATGATTCTAAAACCTAATTCCTTAATGACACATTCTACTTATTGCTAATTAACTGATTCTGAAAATCCTATTAAATATAAACAGTAGACCAGGCGGCTTTCATTTTATGTTTCAACATTTTCAATATTTTATATTGCTGACTTATAGCCTTATAAAGTTGAGTCATGGCATAAAAACCACAGGCCTGCAAGCAAGGAAAAATATCTAAGTCATCCTGCTATTATTTAATGGCCTTACAGTCAAACTGAAATAATAATATCTTTTCAAATAGCTCAAAGTATATTCCCAAGTATTACCTCACTTACTCTTTTTTAACAGCTTTATTGAAGTATAATACACATACCATTGCAGTTTACCCTTTTGAAGTACACAATTCCATGGTATTAGTATATTCAGAGTTGGGCCAACATCCCTACTTTAGAACATTTTTATCATCCCCAAATGAAACTCCCTATCCATTAGCAGTCATTCCCCATCTCCCTCCTCTAACCCTCTCAGCTCACTAATCTACTTTGTGTCCCTGTACATTTCATAGCCTACCCTGGACATTTCATAGAAATTGAATCATACAATATACAGCCTTTTGTGTCTGCTTCTTTCACTTAGCATAATGTTTTGTTATGTTATAGCATGTGTCAGTATTTTATTCCTTTATGCTTTTAATGCTGAATAATATTCCATTGTATGGATGTACCACATTTTGTTTATACATTCATCATCTGATATTTAGGTTGTTTACACTGTTTAGCTATTAGGAATAATGCTAGTAGCATTTATATGTAAGTTTTTGTGTGTACATATGTTTTCATTTCTCTTGCACAGATACTTAGGAGTAAAATTGCTAGGTAACATAGGGTAACTCTATGTTTTAACCTTCTGAAGAACAGCCAAGCTATTTCTAAAGTGGCTGCCCATTTTAAATTCCTACTAGCAATGTATGGAACTTCCAATTACTCAACATCCTCACCAATATTTACCTGCCTTTGATTACAGCTAACTAGTGGGCATGAAGTAGAATCTTACGTGGTTTTGATTTGCTTCTCTCTCTGAGTGACAACATTGAGGATCTTTTCATGTCTTATCAACCATTCATATATCTTCCTTAGAGAAATGTCTACTTAGATCCGTTGCCCATTTTAATGGTGTATTTTTATCTTTGTAATATTGAGCTGCAAGAGTTCTTTATAAATTTGGATATGAGTCCATTATCAGATATATGATTTGTAAGCATTTTCTCCTACTCTGTATACCTCATCTAATCTTACTGCAGCTACTTGCACTAGATGGACTGTGTGTTGTTAACCCCATTTTGCAGACAGAATTGGTATAGGATTAAATAGGCCTGATAACTGGCAGGCTGAAAAGAAAACTTACAGCTGTGACACTGCTTCTATTAATTTAAAAGAGCCATATACTGATAGCAACATTGTGAGAACACATCTAGGAAGGCTGCCTTGTTCAACTCAATAAATATAGGGAAGCTATCTTGTATCTCTGATACAACCTAATGATATTTTCCACAGTTATACCAAGGATGGTTCATTCCTTACTTAAGAAATACTAAGTATTATATGTGGGGTGCTGCACTACTTCTAGTTCACACGCATCCATGAACATGATCAAGTCCTTGCCCTCATTAGTCTTACAATTTGGCAGTGTTGTGCAAAACCCTTAACCTTAAACTCCCTATTTGCAAACAGTCCTGACAAAGAAATGTTTTATCTTAAGATCCACTCTCAACTCAGAGGAAGCATTACAGCACTTAATGCAAGTGATACCGTATTTTTTGAAAATGCAAAGCATCAAACTTACTTTGTGGCCTAGGACAACCTTGTTTTTGAGTATTGCTCCAATACCTAGCCCATCACCTGGTTCTTATCAATCCTTTTTTTTTTTTTCCTGAGACAGAGTCTCAGTCTGTCACCCTGGCTAGAGTGCAGTGGCTGGATCTCGGCTCACTGAAATCTCTACCTCCCAGGTTCAAGTGATTCTCCTGCCTCAGTCTCCTGAGTAGCTGGGATTACAGGTGCCTGCCATAATGCCTAGCTAATTTTTGTATTTTTAGTAGAGATGGGGTTTCACCAGATTGGCCAGGCTGGTCTCGAATTCCTGATTTCATGACCCACCCTCCTCAGACTCGCAAAGTACTGGGATTACAGGCGTGAGCCACCACATCTAGCTTTATCAATTTTTTTTATAATACAGCAATGCATACTTTAATGACATTTGTCAACATAAACGTGGCTAAAAGAAGAAATTACTTATATGTTTACCTTTAACCAGAAAAGCCTCATGATTTGGAGGCTAAATCATGCCCAGTTCCTATTCCATGCTGAATAAAAGCGCTATAATAGCTCCACTAAACAAAACAAAAGTAAGGAATAACAAATCTGACAACTTAAATAGGTAGTTCTAAGCTTTTTCCATCAAGTAGTCCTAATTCAGAGCTGATGGACCTAATAATCCCCAGAAGACCAAAGGCATAACCCTAAGCAGCCCATGCAAACTTTACATTTCTTGATCTTATTTTTTTTCCTTAAAAATTATACACAAATGTTATGTTCTAAACTATAATACATCTATTTTCTTTTGGCATAAGAAATTTAACATACTTAATTAGAGTCAATAAAAGAATTTGTTGGCTAGGCACAATGGCTCATGTCTGTGTTCCTAACACTTCGGGAGACTGAGAAGGGAGGACAGCTTGAGGCCAGGAGTTTTAGATCAGCCTGGGCAACATAGCAAGACCCTGTCTCTAGAAAAAGAAAATTAAAAATCAGCCAGGCACATTTGTAGTTCTAGGTACTTACTTGCATGACTGAGGCAGAAGGATCACTTGAGCCCAAGAGTTCAAGGATGCAGTGAGCTGTTACTGCACCACTGCACTCCAGCCTGGGCAACAAAGTAAGACCCTGTTTCAAAAAAAAATTTTTTGTTGGGGACAGACAGAACCTATGGTGTGTAATTAGAACTATGTTAATTTTTACTATGAAAATGTAGTCAAGAACAGCCAGTGAGAAAAACTAACACTCAGAAACATGTACCATACATGCCTCAGGGTTCTGAGTGCCCTCAGCACACCACCCTGTAACTGGAAGGTGCACATACCACTGTCAGGCAAGCCAGGTGCCTGAGGATTAAGAAGGCACAGGCTGAGCTGGGAGAGCATATGGCCTGGGGTGACCCCAGGCATGACCTGTTGCAAGAAAGCCACATCACAGTTCAAAGTGGGGCTTTCCCACACTGTGAGCTGGCAGGCAAAAGGTTCTCAGAAGGTGTCTCAAGGTTGCTTTGGAGGTCAGAGGACAACTGCAAGTGGGCAGGGCACTGTACTCCTGACCCCCATTTCCCTCAGTTTCCCCTGGCTGACACGCTGGGCTTCCATCAAAGTTTTCTGAAGACTGAAGTCTGAAGTCAGACTGTGAGTAAAAGGTTTGAAAACCTAGATCTAGAGGAAGCCTTGGCCAGGAAGACAACAATGTGCATCCGATATGAAACACAAGGTGAGGACAAAATGGGAGAATGAATAATGGAGCTGCTGAGGAAGACAGTCAAAAACAGGAAAGGGTATGGTATAAGCCAAGGGTCAGGGTCAGGCCTTCATCCACAGAAAAGAATGTCTATTGCGGAGTGGGTGCGTATGCTTAAAGAAATAGCAACGAGATTCTCACCTAGAAGCACTCAGCTGCTGAAATCTCAAATTCCCATGTTATTTGTGGACCATAATCTCTTGTCCTTCTACCTCTCTGGATTACCTAATTGCCCATGACCAATCGACTCTCCAAAAAGCAGCCAGTGTGAGCCTTCGAAAAAGTAAAATAGATAATGTTACTTTTCTGACTCAAACCTTTCAATGGCTTTTCATGACCCTTGAATAAAATCCTAGGTCCTTACAGTGGTCCTTATGTATCATGCCCCTAATTTGTTACCACTGTCCTCCTCACTCACACTCCAGTGCCAGGCTGTTTCTGCAAAAAGCCCCTGCCAGGGCTTTGCATATACATGTGCTGTTTCCTTGCCCTGGAATGCTCTCAGACATCTGCATTGCTGTGTCCCTGATGACATTCACTTCTCTGCTCAGAAGTCACTTCTCCGAGCCTCTTCCCCGATCTCATTTTCTTTTCGACATTTTCTTATCATCTGAAATTATACATACAAGTATGTATATGTTTACACACATAATAAATGTTAATCATCTACCTCCCCACTAGAAGTAAGCTCTACAAAGGCAGATTTTGTTTTGATCACTGTTTTGATGTAGGGGGCCATAGCACCTAGAACAATGTCTAGAACATAAATGCTCAATACACAATTATTGAAGGAATGAATGCATAAACCAACTTTGTTCTTAAGCCCATTAAGCTTCCGCTCTTTCCCCACTTTACTCTCTCTCTTTCCTAATCCATTAACCATGCCCCAAGCTTCACTTCTTATCCATTGTAACCCAGAAGCTGATCTCCCAGAAAGAGGAACAATGCCAGAAAGGAGGTAAGAATGTGCATGTGGCTGCTGATCAGTGAGGGTGAAGGAAACCTAATAACCTCCCACTCCCAGGCCTAAATTCTCACTTTTCTTACCAGCTAGTCCTTCGTACATACCCTCCCTAAACCAATCTGAGAGTCTACTTCTTTAATCCCATAACCAGACTAGAGATCATTGTTATAAAAATCCCCAACCATGCAAGCTGGAGATTCTACAAATGCAAGGCCTCCCACCTCCCTTCTCACTGCTGCCATCAGTCCTCTCTTGGGCTCTCTCACATCCCACAGATTCAATTCCAAACTTCCACCACTATCAAGCTTCCTATTCCCACCTCACTCAGAAAATGACATCACCTCCACAGAAACAAAAGAGGGCTTATTAGGTCAGACTCCCTCAGTTTCCTCCACTCTCACTGACCAACAACCACACGCACATTCTTACCTCCTTCCTGGCACTGTGGAGGAAGGTGCCAGGAAGATGCAGGAAGGAAACTTCCTGCTCAAAGCTAATCTTCAACCAGTATTTGGCAACTTAAGTTATCTACCTCCTTAGGGATCTGATCCCATCATTTATCCACTTTCCCCCTCCACATTTTCTATTTCTCCTTCTCTTCTTTTACCCCCTGAACATAAATGCTTATATTACTCTCATCGTTACAAAAAATGAACCAAACTAATATACTTCCCCAGACTTTATGTCTCTCTTGGCACTTTGCATTTCCCTCTTTCCCTTCACAGCCAAGTCTTGAAAAAAGAGTTTAAACTGTTTTTATTGTCTCCCTATGCCACATAATTTCCTACTTAACCCTCTGCAATCTGGACTGCAAACACAAAACTGCTCTTCCCAAAGCACAGATGCCTTTTTTTTTTTTTTTTTTTTTGAGATTCAGTCTCACTCTGTCACCCAGACTAGAGTACAGTGGCACGATCTCATCTCAGTGCAACCTCCGCCTACTGGGTTCAAGCAATTCTCCAGCCTCAGCTTCCCAAGTAGCTGGGATTATAGGTACGTGCCACAAGGACCAGCTAATTTTTGTATTTTTAGTAGAAACGGGGTTTCGTCATGTTGGCCAGGATGGTTTCCATCTCTTGACCTCATGATTCACACACCTCGGCCTCCCAAAGTGCTGAGATTACAGGCGTGAGCCACCATGCCCGGCCTAGATGACTTCTTAAATGAAAATTCATTCAAAGTGTATCAGTTTAATAATGACATCCTTGATCTTAAAATGTTCATCTCTTGGCCTCAGTAACATTATTCTTTCTTGGTGTACTTTCCACTTTTTTGGCCCCTTCTATTCAGTCCAATTTGCTATTGACTGTGTTATCTGAAAAAAAAAAAAATCTATTATGTCATGGAACAGTTAGGAGAATGGGCTTTGTCTTTGTCTGAGCTACCACAACAACAGAAAATTTAACTGGGTGGTTTAAACAATAGAAATTTATTCTTTCACAGCTCTGTAGGCTGAGAAGTCTGAGATCACAGTGCCAGCACGGTCACTTTCTATGAGGGCCCCTTCTGGGCTTGCAGACAGCCACCTTACCACTGTGTCCTCACATGGCAGTGGAAGAGCAAGAGCTCTATAGTGCCTCTTCTTATAAAGGCACTATTCACATCATGAGGGCCCCACCCTCAGGTCCTCCTCTAAACCTAATTACCTACCAAAGGCCCCATCTCTAATTACTATTAG
The DNA here is from genome assembly GCA_004027715.1 of Plecturocebus donacophilus. Classification (NCBI taxonomy): domain Eukaryota; kingdom Metazoa; phylum Chordata; class Mammalia; order Primates; family Pitheciidae; genus Plecturocebus; species Plecturocebus donacophilus. The sequence goes on along the minus strand of PVKP010001398.1, from coordinate 64,659 downwards.
CATTGAAGATTAAGGCTTCCACATATGAGTTTTGTGATGATACACTTCAGTCCATAGCATGGTCTGCAGCAAGTAAAGCCTAGCAAGAGTCTACACTTTATCATTAACCAGCTGCGTGACAATGGGGAAGGTACTCAACCTCCCAGTGCCTCACCTGCCTATGTACAAAACATGAGCATTAATAGTACTTACCTCATAAATCTGTTGTAAGGATTAAAATAAGATAAACCCTTCAAATAGTGCCTAAACACAGTAAACATGCAATAAATATTTTTAAATGCAATAAATATTAGTCATTGTTCTGTTATTTTATCTATATATACACACACACACATATATATATATATATATATTTTTTTTTTTTTTTTTTTTTTTTTGAGACAGAGTCTTGCTTTGTCACCCAGGCTAGAGTACAGTAGTGTGATCATAACTCCAACTCCTGGGCTGAAGCAATCCTCCCACTTCAGCCTCCTGAGTAGCAAAGACTACAGGCATATGCCACCATGTCCAGTTAATTAAAAAAAAATTTTTAAAGAGAGAGGTTCTTGCTATGTTACCCAGATTAGTCTTGAACACCTGGGTTCAAGCAATCCTCCCAACTCAGCCTCCCAAAGTACTGAGATTACAGACATGAGCTACCACACCCAGTGTTACTGTTATTGATCTTGTCATTCTCATAACTGTCTTTATTATAATCATCATTGATTGTCATTATTATTACTATTATCAATATTATTTCTGTCATTATTACTAGTGATAAAATGAAATTATTCTAGATTGAGTCCCATGTAAGATAATTTAACAAATAAGTAACTTGTACAAAAATACAGCATTATGGCCTGGTGCGGTGGCTGACACCTGTAATCCCAGCACTTTGGGAGGCCGAGGCAGGCAGGTCACCCGAGGTCAGAAGTTCAAGACCAGCCTGACCAACATGGTGAAACCCCATCTCTACTTAAAATACGAAAATTAGCTGGTGGCGGTGCATGCCTATAATCCCAGCTACTTGGGAGGCTGAGACAGGAGAATCACTTGAACCTGGGAGGCGGAGGTTTCAGGGGGCTGAGATCATGCCACAGCACTCCAGCCTGGAGCAGAGCAAGACTGTCTCAAAAAAAAAAAAAAAAAAGTACAGCACTATTTATAGACAGGAAATCTGAAAGCGATCTAAATGCTGATATATTACCAACTTGGGCTGCAATAATGAAATACCATGACTGGGACTCACTCACAGTTCTGGAGGTTAGTCTAAGATCATGGCACTAGCACTGTCAGGTTCTGATGAGGGCCCTCTTCCTTGCTGGCAGATGGCCATCCTCTTACTGTGTCTTCACACAGGTGAAAAGAGAGCTCTAGCATCTCTTCCTCTCTTTATAGGGGCACCAGTTCTATCTGATCAGGGCTCCATCCTTATGACCTTATTTAACCTTAATCACCTCCTTCAAGGCCACATCTCCAATACTGTCATGTGGAAGGTTAGGGCCTCAACATATGAAGTTTTGGGGGACATAACCAGTCCACAGTGACCAATAATAATAAAACTTTGAGTGCAGTAGAATTGAGTGTTATACAATAATAACCATGCAAATATAAGAACTCTGAAGCAACAAAGAAAATAGCTATCACATGAAACTACCAGGATATAAAATTTTAATATAAATATGTAAAGCATATACTTATGAAAATAAAAAGGAATATAGCATAATTATAATAGGGGTGATGTTAAAGAGGTTTATTTCTAAACTGTTGGTATAATTAGACAATCTGAAAAATAAATGTTCATAGAAAGAATACATAAATGAAAAGCTTCAACTGGAAAAATCAACAATAATTTCAAATCTAACATTCTATATTTGTTTCCTGCTTACATCACTGCCATCTGTATTAACTAGGATATAAGCTAAACTCCTGTAACAAGACCAACATAGTGACTCAGATAAAAAAAAGAATTTATTTCTCTCTCATGTTACAGTCAAGAGGCAGACAAATGGTCAAGGGAAGGTTGGTGGCTTTTCTCTATAATGTCATCCAGAGACTAACATTCCTCCAGTCTTTTCTTACCACTCCTTAGGGCACTGCCCTCAGGTGCATGAATGAAGCTAACTCATCAATGATGCTTCATTTACGGGGATGGGAGGGAAAAGAATATGACTAACAGGCAGATTTTTTTTTTTTTTTGAGCACAAATACACTTTTAAAAGTACCACATCACTTCCACTCTCACCCCACTGGCCAAAACTTAGAAATGTGGCTTCATCTGGCTACGAGGAGCCTAACAAATATAATTTCTATGTAGGGTTATGTGCCTAGCTAAATACGTATCAAAGGTGGGAGTGCATCCTTCTTCCCACTCTGGAATAGTCATCTCCTTTCTAAAGAGATAACTTGAAGTCTCATCCAATTACTGGATTTAGCTTAAAGTCTAGGTGTCTGGGCAATACACAACCCTCTTCAACCCACACATATCCATGTGGCTCCTTCCTAGTCCAGAGGCCCACAACCTCTGCTCTCTACCACCACCATCACACTCAAAATACAGTTGTGAAATACAGATGAGATTAATGCAATTACATCTTCCATTCTGAAAGTAAAAGAACACATATTTTTATCAATGATGAAATACTTCTGGAAAGGAATTGCAAAGTATCTCTGCTCTAGCAAGAAAGCAAGTTCCTTGGTTCATTTCAGATTCTGTTCTCTGAGGGGAAGACCCTTGTCCAGGTGTCTGCTGGAGTCTTGGCTTTGCCTTTGGAAGATTCTTTCTTTTCCATTATTTCTACTGGTCATCCACGAAGCAGACGTGCAGGAGTATGTGCTCCAACAGGGCAGCAGAGACCTAATAGCCTACTTTCTGCTGGTGCAAATGTGGGGCCAAGGGTTGCTTTAGGTGTCAAACAGTATCAAACCATCAGAGGCTTTTGCAAGCCAAACTTATGAGATCTTTGGCAACATAATCTAAAACTTTCAGAAGGTCTGTGTGCCTCAGTCAGTTCTACCTGAAAGTAGTAACCACAACTACGGATTTCATCTGATCATAGATGTTAAGCTTGTCAGCTCTCCTGTTTTATCTGCTGGCTGCTGCGACATAGCCATTCCTCCCTCTCTTCAATCCTCTCTTGATTGAAGGTTAACTATCTTAAGGTTATCTGATTCACAGCAGGAGGATTATACCACTCCAACCCACCGACATCAGGACAGGCCATGTGACTTGAGATGTCCCTTCTGATTTGACTGAGTTCAGGCTTAACCATTTGACTTGCTTTGGTCAACAAAATGTGAACAAAAGTAACACGTACCACTTCCAAGACACTGATTCTGCCATATCTCTTTTGCCTGTCACAAGAATGGCCATGTCCCAAACAGGCTAATTCCTTTGGCTTAAATACTGGAGTGACAAAGTATGTGGAACACAGCCACAGCTAACATGTCATCAGTAAGAAATAAACCTTTGTTGTTGTAGGAAACTGAGATCTTGTATTTACAACTGAAGATTTTACATATTTCAAATGACTGGTTGAGGTGGAAAAGCAAATCCTTAATTTAAATCTTGTCTGGACTGTCTGCCACTGTCAGGCCAAGAAAATCTAACAGATTCCTGAGAATGACTATCTTACCTCTTGCTGTTTGGCACAGAGAAGAATTTTTTCCAACACTGCAATGCCCCATATTACTGGCCTCTCAGTCAGTTCAGACCACAGGCCATTAGCAGAAAGAACCTCCTTTAGCTGCTTATGACAATTATAAACTATATATTCCCTTTCAACTCTAATTGCAAACTGGCTAATTGTTCTCTTATTTGACACCCTCTCATAGTTACTGGCAAGGACTAATCAACTCATATTAGCAGCCTGATTCTTTTTACTTCCCCAGAGGTACAAACTGGGTAGACAAATTGACTGCCTTCCAAGTTATTAGAAGTGACAGTCTCACTGAATATTTTGCCACTGCATAATAAGGGTCACCAGTTTTCTAGCCTATAACATGTTTTCTACTGTCTGTCGACCAACCACTTAGCCAGTGCTGTACATTTCAGCTTTTTTATTATGGAACACTCTACTTCGGGTGCCAATTTTTGTACTATACAGGCTATGGGCCAAGCTGCTATAATAAAGTGATGCCAAAAACCAGTGGCTCAAACAAGAAAGAAGTGTTTTTCTCTTCCTTGAAACAAGAGAGAGATAGGCAGGTGGCCGGGGAGAAGATGGAGAGTAGTAATTGGTTCTGCTCCACAAGGTCATCCAGGAACCTAGGCAGATAAGGAATCTTTAGGTTCAAGGTAATTGTTGCTATTCTAGTTGCTGCTACTTTCCAGTCAGGGGAAAAGGGAGTGGGGTGTGCAGAAGAAGTCCAAGACAAGCATCTTGTATGGACAAAGATAACCCAGAATTTGCACATATCATTTGTGTTCTTATCTAATCGGCCCAAACCTAATTACAAAGCCATACCTATTGACAGGAGGAGTTGAAAAACAGTCTCTATGTGTATAGCCATGTATCTGGCTAAATCAACAGGGTGCTGGTAGTAGAAGAAAGGAGGAATTAGATTTTGGAGCAAAATTAGTAGTCTTTGCCATACTCTCACACAATCTATTCTCCATAGTCATCAGAGTTTCTTTAAAGGCACAGTTCAGACAATGGCACCCTCTGTTCCAAACCCTCCAGGGGCTTCCCATTTCACATAGCATAAAAACCAAAGTCCTCACAATGACCTACAAGTCTTCACAAAATGTACCCCTTCACTGCCTCTCTAACCTCATCTCCTAATATTCTTCCCATAAAATAAATACCAAATGTATTAAAAACCAATATATAAAAGGTAAAACTATAACGCTAATGAAAGAAAAAAATAACATATTTGCAACCTTGGGATGATGAAAGATTTCTTCAAGATCTCAAAAGCACAGACATGGAAACATTTTGATGGAGTCAGCTTTGATGAACTGGACACCACTGGACACCACAGACAAAATTAGAAGATAGGCAAAAGACTAAAGGAATATGTTTGCAAACATCTAAAAAAGACAAGGGAATAAAATCCAGTGTATGCCAAGAACTGCTGCAAAAACAACAACCAAAAGATAGAAAGTACAATTGAAAATCTGACAAAAAGGCAGAGGCAGACAATTCACAGGAAGTGAAATGAAGGCTGCCCCACTGAATCTGAATTTCAGATAAGTGAGTACTGTCTTTCTTAGAAACGCGTCCTGCATATTGCACGGCCCATACTTACACTAAAAAATGACTTGTTGCTTATCTGAAATTCAAACTTAACAGGGTATCTGTATTTTTATTTGCTAAATTTGGATCTGTAAGTGAAATCCGTATGTCTAACAAGTGAATGAAGAGAATCTCACTCTCACTAGTAATTTAAAAACTGCAAATTAAAATTTGAGCTACCATTTTACCCATTATACTAGCAAAGACTAGAAAATAAAGTTTTTATTGAAGAACATGTAACTCTTTTTTTCCATTTTACTACAGAAGATAACCTAACCTAGGATTCTTTATCATATCACTAGGCAAATTAGAGCCCAACTATTCACTGCATGTACACAGAAAAAAAAACACATTTTAAATCCATTTATTTCACACTGCAGATAACAAGAATAATCCTAGTAACCATATTCAGAAATCAATTTTTTCCAAGGAATTTTAAGTACATATTTAGTGTCAACCTAAAATAATCAAAAGGGTCAGATTGTAGTTTAGGAGTTTATTCAAGCACAAAAGTTGAGGACTGCAGCCAGGGACATATTTCCAAGTTGCCTAGCTGAATGCTCCAGAAAACAAAAAAAGAGGCCCAAGTTTTTAAAGAAAAAAGGACAAATAAGGAGAGGGGGCAATTACAAAAACTGTTCATCAGAAATTCTCATTGGTTTACAAAAATAACATTGTTTGGTGATTGGCTATATGTTGTTGAACTACAGGGTATATGGCATTTTATGGGTACTTGGCGTCAGTTAGTCTGGAGCCCCAGTAGCAAGCAGCTTGAAGAGGTCATTATTTAGCTCTAGGGGGAATGAGATGTGACTGCTGTTACATTTTAAATGCCTTTCTGGGCCTGATAATTTAAAGGAGCTTGCATTCCCAGATAAAAAGGGTTTTTCTTATTTCTCTTTAGTATATATTTATAAAGTTTAAATGTTAGATAACAATGTTTGAATATCTTTTAGTAGTTAAACAACAACTCTGTCAAAAACAATATTCCATATTGTTTATGTTGATGTTATATTGTAATATTATAAATAATTTTATAATATATTAACTATAGTATTAATTTTCATACTAGGCTAAGACTAACTTTGCTAGGTTAACTCTTATACAGGTCAGAAATTTGGTCTGTCAACAAAGACAAGAGTCAGACTTCACATTTTTTAAATTTTCTCATAAAAATATCTAAATCACATACATAGTTTTACCACTGGAGTATTCCTATGTGAAAGGCAGGAATGAAGGTATGACACAAAAGCTGTAGGTTAAGGAAGAAAATAGGGGCTGCATATAACAACAGCACCCTTTTTTTTTCTGAGACAGGGTCTCACTCTGTCACCCATGCTGGAGTGCAGTGGTGCGATCTCCGCTCACAACAGCACCCATTTTTTTTAACAGTTATGAGCTTATTACATATGTAAATACAGACAACACTTAAGGCACTTAAAAATAAAACTTCAATACAAAAAAGAAATTACACCGAAAACTCATTCTGACTTCTATAACTTCTAAGATAATGAATGCTCTAATTTTAACATCTCCATAGGAAAAAAATAATTTAAAATATTACTGTGAAAGATCAATTTAGAAAAATGTTTTGTCACAGTTACAGTAAATAGTTATACACAGTACAGTAGTTACTTCATTCTGAAAAAGAAAAATATTCTAAATAAATGTTAACTGAAATATTAGGTTGTTGCAAATGTTAATGGAAGGTTTTACACTGTTGGAATTTGCCATTTTATACTAGAATACATTCTTAAATAAATGTGGTCATGCTATACATCATTTTAGTGGGCATTTCTGACTTTGTAATTTTTTTCCTAATGACTTATCACTTGCTGTTTATTTTATGTTTATTTTAGACTAGATGTTTCCATAGTCTAAATAGCAAATTCCAGCAATTTTCTTGAGTTCAAAATGGTTTATAAAGCAGCGGAGACAACTCGCAACATCAACAACGCATTTGGCCCCAGAACTGCTAACGAAAGTATGATGTGGTTCAAGAAGCTTTGCAAAGGAGACTTGAAAATGAGGAACATAATGGCCGACCATCAGAAACTGAAAATGACCAATTGAGAGCAATCATTGAAGCTGATCATCTTACAGCTACCTGAGAAGTTGCCAAAGAACCTTTGAAGCAACCTGGAAAGTTGAAAAAGCTTGACAGGTGGGTGCCTCAGGAGCTGAGTGAAAATTTTTAAAATCTGTCATTTTGAAGTATCGTCTTATTCTACACAAAAACAATGAACCATTTCTCAAGTGGATTGTGACATGTGACAAAAAGTGGATTTTATACGACAATTGGCAGTGACCAGCTCAGGGTTGGACCAAGAAGCTCCAAAGCACTTCCCAAAACCAAATTTGCACCAATAAAAGGTCATGGTCACTGTCTGGTGGTCTGCTGCTGGTCTGATCCGCTATAGTTGTTTTTTTTTTTTTTTTGAGACAGAGTCTTACTCTGTCACCCTCGCTGGAGTGCAATGGTGCAATCTCAACTCACTGCAACCTCTGCGTCCCAGGTTCAAGCGAGTCTCCTGACTCAGCCTCCCACGTAGCTAGAGTTACAGGTGCACGCCACCATGCCTGGCTAATTTTGTATTTTTAGTAGAGATGAAGTTTCGACATGTGGGCCAGGCTGCTCTCGAACTCCTGACCTCAGGTGATCCACTCACCACCTTGGCCTCCAAAAGTGCTGGGATTATAGGCATGAGGCACCACACCCGGTCCACTACACCTGTCTGAATCCTGGTGAAACCATTACATCTGAGAAGTATGCTCAGCAAATCAATGAGATGCACTGAAAACTGCAATGCCTGCAGCCAGCATTGGTCATCAGAAAGGGCCCATTTCTTCTTCACGACAATGCCCAACCGTGTGACACATAACTAATACTTCGAAAGTTGAATGAATTGGGCTATGAAGTTTTGCCTCATCTGCCTTATTCACCTGACACCGTGTCAACCAACTACCACTTCTTCAAGCATCTCTACAACTTTTTGAAAGGAAAATGCTTCCAAAACCAGCAGGATGCAGAAAATGCTTTCCAAGAGTTCATTAAATCCCAAAGCATGAATTTTTAAGCTACAGGAATAAACAAACTTACTTCTCGTTGGCAAAAATGTGTTGATTGTAATGCTTCCTATTCTGATTAATAAAGATGTGTTTGAGCCTAGTTACAATGATTTAAAATTCATGGTCCAAAACCGCAATTGCTTTTGTACCAACCTAATGCTTTATATAAATGGTACTATGATATAATAATTGTAGTGACATGATTTGCAAAGACTAAAATATTTAGCTTGCCTTGTTCCATAAAATATATGCAACATAATCATTAAACCTTCATAATGCTGGTAAGAGTAATTGCCAAGTATCTTTAAAAAAGTAATCACTTCTAGATGTATCTCTAATAACAGCAAAAACAATAAACTTCTAGATCTATAACTTAGCATCTATCAAGACTAACTTTGGCAGGCACATAATACGACACACTTTCATAAGAGAGAAAAATAGACATAAAAGGAACCCACCCTTCCCCATAATTTTTAAAGCATTAATACATTTCCACAAATAACATATTACATTTTGAACTATATATAAAAATAATCCTTGAAGCAGCCTGGGTCCCAACTATATTAACCTGAAACTGATAGATAGAAAACAAGTGATACTTGTGGATCCACTTTTCAGTTTCAGAGGAAAAGCAAAATCAAAAGTATGTTATATTATTAGCACCATAGCTAACATTAACATGTTTGACATAAAAAGTACATATTTTTCAACTTCAAGAAAGGAAAAGATTGTTCTTTGGCTCTAGTCCTAAGCTGGAAACAAGTAACTGCAAAACCAGTTTTAAATCTACCCCAATCAATCAATCCTTAAAGTCTACTGAGCATTTCCAATTAAGTACTTAGCCAACAAAGTAAGCAAATGAGCAATTGCCTGGCTTCAGTACTTTGGCTCCTCAAAGCCAGTCAGTGTCTAAACCCTAAGTTTAAAGCTGGCCGATCCTTAAATTTTCATACTTTTCAAAATCAGCCAACCTCAAACTCTATGCTTCCTCAAAACTCTATATAAAAACATCTCTGACTGCTAAAAGAAAACAAAACAAAACTGTGATCTGCAAGCATGGTTCTCCCCACCCAGCAAGTATGGTTTACCAAAACTCAGTTGAGTTTCTATTTAAGTCAAATTAGAGTGGGCTTACAAACACTGAATAACCAACTGATTCAGTGGCAACATGAGTGTCAAGAGACCTATTTAATTAAGTTAGGCAAAGATTTTGTGAATTTATCCAGAAATTGTCATATTTATTTATTGGAGAATATCTGGAGACGCAGCATACATAGCTCAGTGGAAACAGCCAAACTACATTATGAGTTGGGTGACACTGAATAGGTTATTTAACATCTCTAAACCAGTTTCCTTTTCTATAACATGAGAATAATAACTATTTCATAGCAGCCAGGAAGATTAAATGGGATAACAGGAACTGGTAACTTAAAAGATTCCTAGGAATAAAGTCCTAGATTTGCTTTTATCACTAACTTAATAACACACATGGAAAGTCATTTGACGTAAGTCTGTTTCTTCACTGGTCTAATAGTGAGGATAATGCATGCCCTACACATTTAATGGGCTGTTTGTAACAATCAAAATTGAAAATTAATGTGAAAAGGATTTTGACAGATATAAACCATGAAACTGTGAGATAGCTAATTTAATATATACAACAACGAAGGGAATTCATACTAGGAAACTTGTTGCAATCCAGGATTATATAAAGTCCGGATTAAATTAATTTTAGTAAAAATAATATTCATAGCTAAAAACAAACACAAAAATACGAGACATGCTAGCAACCAAAAAAAATTCAAGACTACTATTAATTTCAAGAATTATTTTCCATTCAGTAAATGAACCAAATTAGCTCATCTATCCAACAAACTAAAAGCAGTACAACACAATCCTTTGTCCAAGTCAGGCATTTGTCACTTAAAGCATCGTCTCCATTTCTAAAGCATTAAAAAGAAGAAGAAGAAGAAGAAGAACAGAAGGAATGAGGGGAGAAAAGATATTACAGGATTTCTCAACATCAGGAGCACTCACATTTTGAACTGGATAAGTTTCTATTGTTGAGAAATTGTCCTGTACATTGCAGAACATTCAATAGCATGCTATAATGGCCTCAATCCACTAGATGCTAGGAGTAATGCCCTCACACACAAATGTGGCACCAAAAATGTCTTCCTGACATTGCCAAATGTCCCCAGGGTGTGCTGGATAGGACAAAATCATTCTGAGTTGAGATCCACTGGGCTAAACCCACAGTATCATCTTCCAGTATTTATCATACACTGATTGGTGGCTTGCAATGCAGCTTGAAACTAACAACTTTGCAATTTAAGAACTAAATAAGCAAATACTCTCTGTAGAATGGTAACAGCTTGGAGAATGATGAGCTACGTAGTTATGGTTAAATTATTCCTTTCATGGACATACTGGTTTTACTTAATACTCCCTAAGAATTTTCTTCTGGGTGTTCTTTCAGGGTTATAATTTGGTTAACCTGTCACTAAAGCTTAGTTCCACCTAGACTTACTAATTATTAGCCATTAGTGTTATGTGAGTGGGGGGGGATCAAACCTAAAGATTTTAATGTCTAAACAACCAAATGAAGCAGAAATAAATGCTACTTATATAAATTATTTAAATATATGCAAACATTTACAGTGTAAAGTATACAAACAAGCATCCAGCTATTACTACAAATATCTACGAGTTGAAGATAATATGCAAAATAAAAGTGACTGCAAGAAGTAAAATTTTAGGAATTACATTTAAATGCTCAGTATGTACGATCTCTGTGTTAGACACACAGTTTTCCACAATAAACAATCTTCATATGTAAGTACTCAAAAATTTAAAATTTGCTTGTGCAAATGTAAATTTTAAAAGGAATCTGAATTTTATTTACTATCTAGGATGTTGTATTTCACATGGTCAGTGTTAGAAACAGTGGCTTCTGTTGTTTTCAAATAGAACTTAGCATCACTCCCCCTCTGCTGGGAGTTACCTGACACAATTAAATAATCATTCAACTGCCCTCACTGAGCCTGAACTTCAAAGTGAATAATGCCTGAGCATCAATAGGCTATTTTAATATGCAATTTTACTTTATACCATATATGGGTATCTGATGTTCCTGGGAAACTTACTGCAAATGTGGTATAAATAAATACTAATCATTTCAACGCCATTAAATTTAAAGAAGCTACTAGAGCAGATTTAAAATGTTGTGAACTGCAAAATGAGATGGCACCCCTCTACATTTATGTTAATAGAGGGTTCCTGTGTAGAGTAATGATACTTTCCCAATGAAAGCTTAAAACAAAATATAATTTTATATGTTTTAAGAAAAAAATTCTGAAATTAACCATAAAATCGACAACAGTGCAATTTCATATAATCTTTAAGTGATTTAAATTTGAAATACTCATGTTAGAAAGTAATAAAATAGTGACAGCTATTGAGGTTATGGTATGCTGTGAAAGAGATCTACAGGAACAAGACACATCTTTTTTTGTTTCTATTGTTCTAGTCTCCACGTTCTCTACAGTGTTCCAGCTATACGAGATGTAATCTGCAATTCCACCTATGACATATATCACCAGATCCCTTTTCTATGACAAAAAAAAATACAAGTCAATGTTAAAGCGAGGTTCAGCAGAGAAACTCAAACTTATTCCAATATGTGGAACTTTGGCATGATACACTTAAACCGGTGGAAACCTGCCTGAATACTTCACCCAGCTCCTCTATCACCCTCTATTATGCAAACTGCAACATTTCAAGCCAACTCTCTTATTTCACTGGTGAGTCCTGTCAACACTAAGGTAACAGAACTGGAAAAACTCATCACTCCACAAGGGTAGTCAAATATCAGAATTTACTTCATTTGGTAAAAATCCTACCATTGCCAAATAAAACTAATGCGAATATAGTAAAATATGCATGATTTTGAGTAATTCTTTTGCTGAAAAGGACTCCCGGGGAGCCTCAGCTTCATCCTGCAACTGCTTAGGCATTCTTTTGCCCCTTTGCCCTTTTCATGCCCCATCTCACAAGTCACGGAAGCCAGGGAGGAGAGGGGGCAGAATGAACTAATCGGCATGTATTTATGCATTTAGTCTATTCTAATCTTATTCCCAAAGTTTTCCCTCATACTCTGCTCCTCTAGGGAAAGAACTATGTTTTATTCATCTCTGAACTTCCAAAACCTAAGCAAATGCCCAGCATATAAAGTCATTCCTAACATCTACTACACAGCAGGCACTGGATTAGGGACTAGAGACAGAGAAGTTAAAGAAACAGACCCTGCCCCCATGGAACCTACAGTGGGAAAACGGGCGGGGGAATACCAGATACTGGCTGCATGAACCCCATCAGGTACATAACGAAAGGCCAATTAGCACAGTCCCTCTGCCTATGATCTTTCTCCCACGGTCAACCAAAGCTTAGATGAAGAACAAAAGCAGGCTTTCTCTTCAGAAAAATAAATGGGTATCTCCAACCCTGATCATTCCCCTGAATTTACAGGCATGCATACTCAACATGTTCACTTGGAAGTGGTTAGAGGGATTCAATGCATGGACTCCAAAGCCACACTGCTTAGGTTTGAATCCTAGTTACATGACTCACAAGCTGGGTGACTTCAGACAAGTCACTTACAACCTCTTTGTGCCTATTTTCTCGTGTGTAAAATGGGAGTAATGGTTCCTTGTACATGTAATTCTCACAATGTTTAAATGAATTAATATAGGTAAAAGTACTTAAAATTCTGTCTGGGACTCGGTTTACACTGACATAGAACTTACTATTTTTACTAGCACTATTGGTATTATGACTACTTCTAACAGACATTTAGAACTTGTGCAAAACTACATTTGTAGCTGTACTCAGTGAACAGCACCACTGTACATCTAGTTGTTCCAGCCTAAACGTAAGGCATCACTTCTCCCTCTTCCTCATATTCCACATCAGCTGGTCCAGTTAGCTCTACCTTCAATACATACCACCCATGCGACCGCCCACCATCATCTCCACAACCACCTCCCCCAGCCCAAACCACCATCATCTCACCAACAGAGCACAGCAGCTTTCTCTCCCCATTTTCACTCCATCCCACCCACTCTAAAATACAGTTAATTCTCCATACAATCAAACTTAAATCAGACGGCCATTCCCTTGATGCAAACCTTCTAGTGGTTTTCCATCACACTTAGAAGAACATCATTACTTCACCACAGCCTACAAGATCACACTTAGAAGAACATCATTACTTCACCACAGCCTACAAGGGCCTACATGACCTGACTGGCCCTTGACCGTCATCAGCCACCACTTCCCCCCTTCCCCACTTCCCTGCTGTGCTCTAAACACTCTTGATGTGTCTGGACCACCTCAGGCTTGGTTCCACCTAAGAACATTGTCCTGTGTTCTGCTGTGAGGCCGAAAATACAGTTACCTGGAGCCTGGACTCTGAAGTCAGACTGCCCGCATTCAAATAGTCTCTACCACGTTTCAGCTGTGCAACCTTTGGCAAATTCTTAACCTTTCTGTGTGTCAGTTGCTTCATCTATAAAATGGAGATATTAGGTTGTCTCACAAGACTGTTGTAAAAATTTAGTATTCAGAACACTGCCTTACATATGGTAAGCTCTACTTTTTTTTTAAGTGTTCATTGCTCTTATTATTCCTCTCTGAAATGTTCTTACTTCAGGCTCTTTCCATCACACTTCAATTGATTCAAGTGTCCCTGCCTTTGAATGGCTTTTCCTGACAGATCCCACCAAAAACCACCTTCCCTGTTCCCCCACTGTCCTTCTCTTTCCTTCACTGCACTTATGACTATCTGAAATTACATTATGTACGTATTGTTTATTGTCTATTTCCCACTGCAACGTGAGCCCAGGTAGGCTGGAGACTGTCTTCTTTGCTGCTCTATTTCTAGAGAGTTCTGACTCACACTTCATCCAGGCTAGGAGACCAAATGCAAATCTCCTAACAACAATAGCACACTTAGAAAGCACACTCGTTATCTCATTTGATGCTGGAAGAACCAACAGCAGACATACTATCAGCTCCCATTTTAGATAAGAAAAACAAAAGTTCCAGGTTTGGGTGACTCGTCCTTGGACACGAAGCTAGTTAACGAATAGAACAAAGATTAGAAGCCCTGCTTTCTGATTCCAACGCACCTCCCACCTGGATGAATGGATATCACACCCCTGAAATGAACTTACAGAAATGTGAACTCTCGAGCTCCTGTATAAACATACCCTGAAGAGTGCACAGTATTCTTCCCTTAAAAGTTCCTGAGGAATACTCATCCTGCAGTTTGAGAGGCATTAAAGTCTAGTAATAACTCATCGATAATGTACTACCCCTTGGCCAAAATATTCAAGCAGTCAGATACGATTAGTAGGTATTCCAAATCAATACAGCAACCCTCAAAACTCAGCGTGTCCGTGTTGGGTATAATGTGCTAGTTCCGGCATACTGAAAGCTTCCTCTGCAAAACCCAGAAGAGGGGGGCATTGTAATGGCCAAGAGTAACGTGCTAAAGACACCTGTTATTTTCTTGATCCCCATTTTATCAAGTTTAGTGACAATAGTTCAGATCACCAAACAGGCTCCAGTGTGGTAAAAGATCAGATGGACGGAAGGTTGTAGGGGGTAGGCAAAATAGTGAAAAGTTCTCTGGCTTGAAGATCCCTGGTCAAATGGCCAATGGCCACCACATTCCTCAGAAAAACCAAGTGTCTGTGTATAAGCTTTCTCCTAGCAAATGTACACACTTGGGTTATCTCACGTGTTCCTAGTGCTGTGGGAACGACCATTAGGGAGGCCAGAGGCTGCTGGACCTCCAGCAAAATAACCACTTGCTGCCTCAGTTGGTCACGTGTGGGATCCCAACGACCAGGACATAGGATTCCTAGTCTCTGAGATGAAGCCCCGACTTAACGTGTCAAACTCCAGGGTCGGGTAGGGGAAGAAGAGTAATCCAAGTCCCTTTATTACAGAAGAAAAAAACGACTCTCCATTTGGACTTTCCGTCCCTTCTAAGGCCTCGCTCCCCGGGTTGAAGACGCTCCCTGCCCCAGGGGAAAAGGTGCTGGCTCTGCCAGGCGGGGCGCGGCCTCGACTCCGCACCTCGGGTCCCTCCCGCCCAGCAGGGCGCGCTGCCACTCTGAGCAGGCGCCAGTCCCTTCGCCACGTTCGGCTGCTCCCCAAAGAACTGACGCCCCCACAGCCACCACCACCGCCGGGACTGCCAGCAGCCGCCGGGCCCCGTGAGCCCAAAAAGCTGCAAGAATCCTCGTAAACTTACAGTTTTCCTACTGCGTGCGCGTCACGGCGGGGTGACGTCACACGCCGAGCGTTCGGGGAGGTCAGGCCGCGGGAGGGGCGCGGGCCTCTCAGCCCCCCAGGCTCCGCCTCCGCCCCGCCCCCCGGCGCCGCGCTGGGAGACACGCCCCCGAGCTCCACGCACCTCCCCGTTACAGACACCGCGCACAGGCGCAGACGGCCTCAGCGCCGGCGTGCCGGTGGGCTTTGCTGGCCGGGGCACCTCCAGCGGCGGCTGATTTGTGAAAGGTTCCCTCAAAGCCTGAAGCCGGGGTTAGAGGAGAAGGGGCCGACAAAAAGAGACGGAGACCGTCAGGAATACTGCAAACAAGCTGTCGCCCTGGGGGCTGGAGTAGGATGCAAGGGTTGTGTGGTAGTTTTTCCATAGACATTTCCTCACGTGTTCTTTTTAAGTTCTCCACGTGTGGAAACAGCCGTTTGCTCTCCAGGTGTCGAGGTGGGAGTCCTCAGCCCTGAGAAGACAGCGCTCCCAAGGGCCCTCGCTCCGCCCGGCTCGGGGCGTCTCCCGCCAGACCCCGCCCAGACCACGAGCAGGCCCCGCCCATCTAGCTACACCCGTCCTTTGCCCAGTTAGACCCCGCCCCTGCGTCCCGCCCTTCCGGCTCCGGCTCCTGGCTCCCGCAGGCCCGCACCTTTCCCTCCTGCCAGGCGCCGCCTCCAGCCTAGCCAGTTCCTTGTAGATTTCAGCTTCCCTTCCTGCTAAATTTCCCCTTTCGGCTTGGTGAAGCTACTTACAGGTTGTCGTTCATCTCTATTAAAGTTAACAAACGGTGATCCGGATAAACATGTTCACTTCTTTGCCAGGGCAAACTTTCCGGTCCCCCACCCACTCACGTGACGATATCTTCCTGTGTCCAACTGCGGCTCTCTGCCTTTTTGTTTTGTTTAAGACGGAGTCTCGCTCTGTCGCGCAGGCTGGAGTGCACGGGCGCGATGTTGTCTCACTGCTATCTCCGCCTCCTGGGTTCAAGCGATTCTCTTGCCTCAGCCTCCTGAAGTAGCTGGGATTACAGGCGCCCACCACCACGCCCGGCTAATTTCTGTATGTTTAGTAGAAACGGAGTTTCACCATGTTGGTCAGGCTGGTCTCGAACTCCGTACCTCATGATCCACCCGCCTCGGCCTCCCAAAGTGCTGGGATTACAGGCGTGAGCCACCGCGCCTGGCCTCTCTGCTCTTTTATGTCCTCAGAAACAATGAGTTCAGGTTAAAAAGGGGCTCAGTAGGCAGAAAAAATGAAGGCTTCAAGAACTGACAACAAAATATTAACAGATTATTTCTGGCTTGTGGAATTCTTACCTTCTCATAAGCAGAAAAAAATGTTATGGTAAAAAGTGGCTCACACAAATCTGTTTTGGGGAAAAAATTTTAAAAGAATGAGAAAAACAGGCCTCTGAATACATAGACCCAAAGGAGGAAGTATTGAAAATGGCAAGGTTCATTTTTATAAACTTATTTGGAACCATGGTGGATGCCAGCCCAGGGATTTTGCAAGGCAGCTCCAGTTGTAAAGAAAACCTGAAACAAGGGTTTGTTCACACTCTCATTGAAAATGCTGTGGTATTTTTATAAGAAAGAGTGATGACAGGAATATTAGCTTTTAATTCGAGATCTGAATTGGTTAAAAATAAACACATTATTCCAGAAAAATCTACATAAGTGTTTTTAAATGTTCTGATTTGGAAAATACTTGTATATTTTATTTGAATATCAAATCGTTTTAATAATCAAATGATGTAAGAGAAATTTGTAAAGTCTATATATAATTGTAAAAAGGTTTTTCTGTAGAGCAGAGGTATAGAAAAATTAACATTTTTTAAAGTTCTGCCTATTTTTAAAACAGTGATATTTACGTTTTTCCTTGCTGAACAATTTTAAGAAATCTTTAAGTTGTTAATTTCATAGTTTACATGTTTATAAAATGTTTTATATATATCATTTCTAAAAAATTTTTAAGTGAATTTCTAGGTACAGCTTATGGGAGTGTTTGACAGATACATGTCATCTGTTATTTTTTGGAGTGGGAACGGGTAAGAAACAAACACCAAATGTATTAAATGATTTTACTGTTGAATACTTTTACCTCTGAAAGATGGTATTGTAGAATATATTCTTTTCTTCTTATCATATTGTTCAATATACTTTCTCTTGAAATCCCAGGTATTAAAAACAACATTGTTGTTTTGCTAAATGCAGGAAAGAAGTAAATGCAGTGAACAAAAGATGGCCAACAATAAAAGTACCCAAGCAAGGATCACAACCTCAAGGAATGTCAAGTAGAAATTTGTGGGAAAATGTATACTCAGCTTTAGTCAAGTTTCTTCAACAAACTGGAATTTGATCTAGACGGGTACCGAGAAGCTAGGGTCAAAGTGTTGTTATTAAAGAGAAGAACTGCTTTCTTTAAGAAAATAAAACTCTGGGCCTTCAAGGTTTGGCACTGGAAGGACTGAAGCCCTCCGCTATGGCCTTTGGACTTTCAGTTTCCCCTTGTGATTCTTTCTCTTTGATATCTGCTGCCCATAGCAATCTGACTTCCAGAGCCCTCTATGTCAATACACATATCTCTTCCTTTGGTCCTACTTAGCAAGCTGAGAAAAGCTAAATTAAAACAAAACAGAGTACTTAATATTTGGGGAAAATAAAATTGAAAGAAATATAATGGCTAATATTTCCTGAATGTTGATTCAATGCCAAGCACTGCATTATTTACTTCTTGCAACTATGTACGAACTGTTTTGTTTCCTCTGATCCATGTTAGAGAGAGAAAAAAAAAAAGAACTGTTATTATCCCCATTTTAAACACAAGGTAAGTAGGTCAAGTGCCCATGTCACACAGCTGCTGAGTAACAGAATCAAGATTCCAGACTTCATACTTCAGAACCCACAGCCAGAACCACTAATCTCTCTCAAGTTTCATACAACCAGGCACAAATCATGCAATAAACAGAGGGTCTTAGGAAGTCCATAATGCAGACTTAGCTGCAAAAGATTGACCACTGTGTGTGGGTATCTTCTTTGCTATTTCCCATTTCTGCATGACTGCTTCTCTTTCATTTTTAAGGTGTTCATCATGACCCACTAAGTTGATTTTGTGATCCAAAAGTGTAGCCACTCTGGAAAACACTAATCACAATCCAAAATATAAAATACCAGATTGTATCACATGTGTTTTTTCCCAAAACACAAATTAGGGGAAACTTTCAGCCACATGTGAGTATTCTGGGTAGCAACGTTAAATGTGTTTCATACTGTGGATCTCAATCAAAAAAAAAAATGTATAAAACACTATTGTAACCACCCCTTGCCTAACTAACATGCATCATTCATCTTTCAGGATCAAGACCAAGAGAAACAAAATCCCATTCTGCAATCCCCTTACATCCCTCTCTAAGCCCCAGGCTCTGGTTTGATGATCTCTTCCCAGGTAATTGACATAAAAGTCAGGTCACTCCTGATTAGAGATGGGCCCTTGTCTCCAGCTCAAACCCAAGAATGTACTAATACCAATAAAATAACCATATGTAAAACAAGAGTTAACACAGGTTACAAGGGGGCTTATTCTGTAAAGGAGCAGAGATAGAGAGTTTTCTGGAAGAAGACCTGGGACAGAGATTGGAGAGCTCTGGAGGGATGTCTGTTTAATAACACAGTTTTACTCATCTGCAGTTACACAGTTAGCACCATATTTTATACCTCATTTTATCACCTCCCTTCCCCCATCATTTTACTTAGCTAATTCTCCCCAATCCTTTAGGTCTCTACTTTGCAGGAACTGACTCTGAGAAGCCTTCCCTAAGCAGCTTTTGCTCTCTGCATTGCAAATTATTGTAATTGCCTCTTCTGCTAGACTGTAAACTCTGTGAGATTAGGGGAAATGTGAGTCTTAACTTGGAATCCTCTACATGTAGTACCCCAAATAGGTTCTCAGTTAATGTGTGTAGCGGAATGCATGGTGAATGGATGGATGAACTCAAATTCAGAGACTGGGTAGCTTTCTTAGTCAAGATGCTAGTTGCTTTCTAAAAAGGGGACACTATGTCAATAGAAATAATTCTGATGAGAAAATTCCTTTAGGAGACAAGACATTTTGAATGGCAATGCAGCATAACATAGCAAAGCACTGACCAGCTCTGTTATTAACTGGGTGCTTTAAGTGAAGTAACTTCTGCAAGCTTCAAGTGGAGTTAGATTTACTAAATAATAATAATGTTATTATTATCATTATTATTTTGAGACAGGCTCTTCTTCTGTTACCCAGTACAACGGCAAGACCATAGCTCGCTGTACCTTGAACTCTTGGGCTCAAGGGATCCTCCCAGCCTCCTGAGTAGCTAGGACTACAGGTGTGCACAACTACATCTGGTTAATTCTTTTTACTTTCCATAGAGATGGGGTCTGGCAATATTGCCCAGACAGGTCTCAAATTCCTAGCCTCAAGCAATCATCTCGCATTGGCTTCCCTAAGTGCTGAGATGACAGGCATGAGTCACTGCTCTGGGCCTCACTACATGTTATCCTTGATGAATGTCCTAACAGGATGTTACCCTCTGGTAACTCTGGGAAATCAGAGCAGGCCACCTGGAGCCTTATTTACATGAGGTCCCCTGAAAGACACGGATAGGCACTGGGGGATAGCAATTAATTCTCTTAAATAAACAGACAATGTTAGACAAAGGCTGTCCCCAACAAAAGAAGGGGTAGAGGGGAGCAAGGAGGAAAATGGAAAGACAAGGAACTTGTGTCCTTGTTCTGAGAAACCCAGTTCTTGTTTGAGTACAGGGTCTGCTGCATGCTTCTGAGTATAAAACTGAAAGAACCAAGCTGTCTTTGTGGGTGTGTTGGAATTGGGGAACAGGGAAGAAGGTACAGGACAAAAGATATCAAAAATTTCAGCTGGGCATGGTGGTCATCCTTGTAATCCCAGCACTTTGGGAGTCATAGACAGGCAGATAGCTTTAGCCCAGGAGTTCAAGACCAGCCTGGGCAAACTCGTCTCTACAAAACATACAAAAATTAGATGGGCATGATGGTGTGCACCTGTGGTCCCAGTTATTTGGAAGGCTGAGGCAGGAGGATCACTTGAGCCTGGGAAGGTTGAGGCTGCAGTGAGCTGTAAATACACCGCTGCACTCCAGCCTGGGTGATGGAGTGAGACCCTGTCTCAAAAAAAAAAAAAAAACAGAAAAGAAAAGACAATTTTAATTTCAATTTCTCAAGGGAAAAAAACCTCACCAACTATATCAAGACATCATAGCAGACAGGCAAAATGTTCCAAAACAGTCCTGTAGGCCTTTGGGTATTCTGTTCTTTCCTGGAATGTGCTTTCTTTCTTAGCCCTTGGAGAAGGTCTACTGATCTTGGAGTTTAAATTCTGTCATAAATTACCTCTGCTGATAACAGCCAACCTTTACTAAGCACGTACTAGATCTAAGATACCACAGAGCACTCCATATGAAATATTTTAACCTTCACAACTCTACGAGGTAGCTACCATTATTTTGCAGATGGGGGAAAAAGTGAGATTGAGTGACTAGCCATAGGTCACTGCTATGGACTGAATGGTGTCTTTTCTGCCCCCATACCCTCAGTTTGTGTGTTGAAGTCCTGATTGCCAGTGTGACTGTATTTGGAGATAGGGTTTTTAGAAGGTCCTATGATTTGGATATTGGTGTCGCCTCCCAAATTTGTGTTGAAACTTAACCACCAGTGTAGTAGCGTTAAGAAGAGGAACCTTTAGGAGGTGATTAAGTCATGAGGGTGGAGCCGTATCAAAGGGCATGATAGAGGGAGTTCATCCCTTCTTGTCTGCCCTGTGAGGACACAGTGTTCCTCCCCTCTGGAGGGTGCAACATCATGGTGCCATCTTGGAAGCAGAGAACAGCCCTCACCAGACAACCCAGTCTGCTGTTGCCTTAATCTTAGACTTCCCAGCCTCCAGAACTGTGACTAAATAAATTTGTTTTTTATAAATTACCTAGTCTGTAGCATTTTATTATAGTAAGAAAAATGAACTAAGGAGGTAAGATTAAATGAGGTCATAAGGGTGAGGCTGTAATCCAATAGGATTGGTGTATTTATAAGAAGGAAAAGAGGAACTAAGTTCTCTGTTTTCTCTTCCCACAATGTGAGGACAGTGAGAATGCACTCATCTGCAAGCCAGAAAGAAGGCCTTCAGCAAGGAACCAAATCTGCAAGATCTTGATTGATACTGAACTTTTCAACCTCTAGAACTATAAGAAAATAAATTTCCATTGTTTAAGCCCCACCATCTGTGGTATTTTGTTGTGGTAGCCCAAGCACACTAAGATAGTTACATTGCTTAAAGTAATCTGACTCCCATTTCAGCCTTACAAACTTTACTGTATCTCCCTGCTTTGCCCAGATGGGCAGATCATTTCTTCTCCTTGTTCTTGAACACAACTTCTCCTATAGCACATATGGTATTTATTAACATACACTTCTTTTTTAACATTGAAATATCTCTGAAATTAGAATTCATCTTAAAATTGAAGAATATCATAGCTTAATTTTAAGAGGTACAAAAAAATAATAGTTTCTTATAACTGGTAGGACCTTAGATTGAATAACACATAATTATTTATGCTTTTTTTTTAAGTCCCACTCAGCTATGAATCTTTTGAAGACAGAGACTGTGATTTACTCAATTTTATATCCTTACTACAAAGACTGTTTCTGACACATAAAAGGAATTTGACAAATTTCTTTAATCCAGTTGAAGAAGGAGGGTCATCCACCCAATGGAGTGACAGGTGGATAGAATCTAGGAGTCAAAAGTTATTACGATTGTCACCAAAACTCTTGGCTGTCCCCAAGACCCTAGTGGCCTATGAAAACAAAGTCACAACTCTGAACTTATCCCAGTTCTACCTGCCTCTAAAGGCCTGTGATTGCTCCCCTTGGCAATTCATCCAGCATGATCCTTCTCTGCTTGACAAATTGTCATTTATTTTCCACCCTTCATGTTTGGTTCAGGCCATTTGTAATCCATTAAAGCAGTTATATTAAGGAGAAATTAAAGTAAAATTTTAAAATCTGGTTTTGCAAACTCCAGTCTAATTAATTGCAATTACACTCTAAGTTGAAGGTGGCACTCAGCTCACAGAGGTGTTTGGTTAGATTCATGTTGTGTTTTTAAAATGTTGAATATCAGAAGATAACACATGTAATAAGAAAGTTGTATTAGTACATTTTCAGGAGATGCTGTAAAGAACTACCTTAGACTGGGTAATTTATAAAGGAAAGAGGTTTAATTGACTCACAGTTCAGCATGCCTGGGGAGGCCTCAGCAAACTTACAGTCATGGGGAAGGAGAAGGGGAAGCAAGGACCTTTTTCACGCAGCAGCAGGAAGAAGTTGTGATTAAAGAGGGAAGAGCCCTTTATAAAACCGTCAGATCTCGTGAGAACTCACTATCAGGAGAACAGCATGAGGGAGACTGTCCTCATCATTTCATTACCTCCACCTGGTCTCTCCCCTGACACATGGGGATTATAGGGATTATAATTCAAGATGAGATTTGAGTGGGAACACGAAACCTAACCATATCACAAGTATTTTGGCTTTTTTTGAAAAATCACAAGCTCTGACAGTATTGCTCCCCCACTCACTCAGGGCATTTATTATTGGAGTGAGGTTGCCTGGTTCAAAGGCACAGATTTCCACATTTTCCTGTAACCCCACCTGGGTATTACTTAACCTATCGGCTTGCCCCCTGAAGGCACTCAAGTTTATTATAGCTCTCAAGTGAAGAGCTTGATCATTTAAGCCTCCAGTTTAAGCATGATCATAAAACCTGCAAAATGAACAGGTTTGCTCAGAAATTCATTAATGTGCAAAAATTCATAATTTTTAATAGTTACATTTGCCCCACGAATAGATTTTTCACAATTTTTATATCTATCTTCTGGAGAAGGAACTTTTTGTACATTAGGAATTATCAGTTAAGGTGTCACCTTTTGCTGTTTAAACAAAAGATAAAAATACTTAGGAAAAATTGAAGTGTAAAATAGGGGACTGGGTTCTCAGAGTGGCCTTGTATGTATAATATTGTATTGATGGTGCTCAGAATACACAGTCCTACCTAGCTAAGAGCCCCATGTGTTTCTTTCCCTGGGCCCCTCTCTTCTCACCTAATACTTGAGACAAGGGAGGTGAATATTTGTTAACAATCACATTCACGTTGTAGTCTATACCACAAATGGTAATAGCAGTCACTTTTTGATTACATTTAAAACTAAACTGGAAGGCTGCATAGAATGTGGGTATCTATTATGGTGAGAGTCTCTTGCCTAGTCATACAATAGGCACTACTACTGATATTATTGACGTTAGTTGGGATAACATGGTAGTGAATGAGAGAACACCAAGATAACAGGCCTCAACAAGATTCAAGTTTATTTTATTTAAAATATCTGGACGTAGATGGTCCAGGGTCAGTTTGCCCAAGGTGAGGCCTGGGCCTCAGGCTCCTTCCATCCTGCTGCTTGGTCATGCATGATCTACATTGCCAAAGTCACCAGGATTTCAGCCTAACTCTGGTGATCCTCAGCCTGTAGGAAGGAGAAGGGCCAGAAGATTCTGCCCTTGAACTCCTTAAACTCCACCTGTTCCAAGAAGCTTTTCTCAGCTTGTTGAGAGATTAGATTGGTAATTTCTCTTATGAATTAACTTGAAACTTACTTTTAGTAGAGTTTAGGCCAGGTGTGGTGGTTCATACCTGTAATCCCAGCACTTTGGGAGACTGAAGTGGGTGGATCATTTGAGGTCAGGAGTTCAAAGCCAGCCTGGCCAACATGGTGAACCACCCACCCACCACTCAAAATATAAAAATTAGCCAGGTATGATGGTGTGTGTCTGTTGTCCCAGCTATTCAGGAGGCTGAGGCAGGAGAACTGCTTAAGCCAAGGAGGTGGAGGTTGCAGTGAGCAGAGATTGTGCTACTATACTCCAGCCTCAGCGACAGTGAGACTCTGTCTCAAAAAAAAAAAAAAAAAGGAAAGAAACTTTTTGTAAGCAGAGTTTAATAATGTAAATTCATTAAAATGTTTTTATATTACATATACCATTGCAGTATATTTATGGTATGGATGTTCTCAAAATCTCTGTTGCCACACTTCATTGTTCTAGATTTAAAAACAATGAATTAGAGCTGCCTGACAGACTTTAAAATGGAAAGCAATTCTCAGGTGCTGCTGTTGGTCCAGGATTCTTTCTTCAAGAACCACTGGCTGTCTGGGTGCAGTAGCTCATGCCTGTAATCCCAGCATATTCAGAGGCTAAAGTAAGAGGATCACTTGAGGCCAGGAGTTTGAGACCAGCATAGCCAGTGTAGCCAGACCTCCTCTCTAGAAAAATAATTTGTTAAAAATTAGCCGGACATGGTACTGTGCACATGTGGTCCTAGCTACTTGGGAGGCTGAGCCCGGAGGATCACTTGAGTCCAGAAGTTCAAGGCTACGGTGAACTGTGATTGTCCCACTCTACTTCAGTCTGGGTGACAGAGTGAGACCCTGTCTCAAAAAAAAAAAAAAAAAAAGAGGGGTTACTAGGGGGTTAACACACACTGCAGGTTTTGTCAATGACTCACTTGTACACAGAACCATAATAAGTATGTGTGCCCAGGAAAGCTGGACCTCAGAAGGCACCCGTTAGGATTCTGGACAGACAATCCTGAGGCCAGATCTGACCCAGAGGCATGAGGCTTCACATCTGTGAATGGACTACATGGGGCCGTGGGCAAGAATGACCAGGCGAGACAGCCACCAGCATTGAAGACCAGAGGCTCTTCTCCATTGTTCATGGGTTTGTGTACAACCCTAAGGAGAGGGAATGGGAACCGGGGGAAAAAAGCAATCATATATATTGCATGGCAGCCCAGTGTTCCTTCTTCCCTCCCTGCCTCTCTTCGATTCCTTACAGGTAGTGTCCCCGAAATCGTGCCCGGTCTGAATTCCTGCATGCAAATCTCAGAGTTTCAGAGACCATTTCTTAGGGAGTCTGATCTCCTATAATCTTAAAGCTGATTATGTCATTTCTCTTCTTAAAACCCTTTTCAAACAGACTAAAGTATTAAGTCCTTAATTTGGCACAGAAAGTTTGACTCCAATCCTTTTCTCTCTCTCCTCAGCTTCCTCTGTCACCACGTACTCTGCCCTTCAGGCAGCCTCAGATATCTGCATCCCCGATTCCCCCAACCTCATTTATTTGCATATGGTCCTCTGTCTGCCAAGGGTAAATTTCTCACCTCCTGCTTATCTTTCTGTTCTTTCTTAAAGCCTTGTATCAGATGTCACCTGCTCTGGGAAGTCTTCTCATTTTTTTCCCCATAGCACCATACAACTCTTTATATAATGATTTATAATACCATCTAAAACTGAAACTTGTTTGTTTTTACACAACTGAACCTCCTACTAAGTCATGAGTGCCTCTAGGTAGAGATTATATCCAGGGCCCTATGCTACCTTTTGTGCATTATAAATTCTCAATGTATTTTTGGTGAATGAATGAATAATAAAGTAATAAATACCAAGATAAACTGGACACTGTCAAAAGTATTCAACGTTTGGAAATTTGTGCCATACTTGGCTCCTGGTGTCTTATATCTAGCATACCATATATCTTCTTTTAGAGTCTATTTTTAAAAAATCTTTGAAATGATGGACTACCATGTTGACCTGCAGCAAATCTAGGTATACACTTCAAGATAAAATAAAATCCAAACCCCAGATCTTTAAAGCTAGTTCTGTTTATAAAACACAGAAAATGGAAAGGGCTGGGTGTGGAAACACAAATGGTTTCAGAAAAAAGAAGAGAAAGACCTGATTAAATTGAATAGGCTGGTGAGAGACTGGAAATTTTCTTTCCATTCCCAAGAGGCTTATTTTTTATCTTTCTTTTTCACATTGTAAAGTGTCAAATTAAATTGCAGAGTTAATTCTCATCACTAAGGAAGGGATTCTAAATGTATTAATTAAGGATTACTGGGCATTTTAATTTTATTCATCAGAATGAAAACTTTTAAATATTATTTTTTCACTTCTCCATATTTACTGTATTACAATTTATCATCCATACTTTTGTAGGTTCCAAAGCCTTGGATGACTATTTTAAAATAAAAGCTGTATATATTAATATCTTTGATTTTATGAATTATGATACTGGAGTTCCCTTGAGAAATTATGTTCTTTTTTCCTTCAAAGATAAAGTCCTTAACAGGATGAGATCTTATCTTGCAGGAAACCATGAATTCACCATGGAGGAGAATGATTTGGATTTCACTCTGGTAGAACATGAAGTACCTTTTGAATCTTTTACTGTCTCAGTGATTTATCTTATGCATGAAAATAATCTTTAGCATTTTTCAAAACAGATTACTCTCTCTTTATAGAAACTAAACTGTGGTCCTAGAAGAAAATCTAATGGGAAGAAACAAAATTATTTCTTTTTTGTAAGGCAACAATGTAAAAACAAGGTAAAATGAAAATTATATCTTTGAAAATCCAAGCATTTAATGATTATGTCAAAATTCATATTTTCATATATTTTAAGGCAGTGAAGCAGTCATTAAAAAAGTTGAAAGTTGTACTTTCTTTACAAATAAATGTTGAGAAGATTGTAAATTCTAAATTGTGAAAATGTAATCTAAAAAACCAAATTATAATCCAATTTAAAATTAGAGAATAAATTTCTTTTTCCAAATTTGCTCTGTCTTTTAACATTCTGTTTGGATCCCTCTGCTCCTTTCACTCAGTAAATGAGCTATTCTAATTCAGAGATAATAGTAAAAAAAAAATAATTCCATGGGAAAAGAACAACGTTGGAAATTATGATGCTTGAAGCAAAACTAAACTGTAATGCTTCAAATGGCACCAACCATCAGTGGTGTTTTAAAAACATTAAATCATGAGTTTGTATTAACAAAATGAAAGCTTTAGTTTTTTTTATATATGGACAGAGAAAATATGTGCATAGAAGCACAGGATACCCTTGTCACCTTGATGGACAGAGATTATTATTGACAAAAGTGTAATACAGGCATTCAGAGAGTCTGGAAATCTGTCTGTGAAGATTTAGATCCTGGCAGTGGGTAGCAGCTGTTTTAAATTTAAGAGGACAGGAGTGAGTTAGCGACATTTTGTAATAAATGAGCCCTCAGCACACACCAATTGCTGGTAAATTCAGAAAATGATAAACATTCTTCTTGAGCAAGAAAGCAAGATAGGAAACACACCTGCAAGGACTCATTTTCAAAACAGTAAAGAGGTTGCTGTGGAATTGAGACATTTGCTAAAGTTTCTCTATTCGTTGATTTCACCTTTGTCCTCCATCTTTTTCCATTCAGGACCATCTTCAAATTTCAGTAGTTCTCATTAAATCTGAGATTTTGAGATAAAAACACACAAAACACAAAAAAACCTTAACAACTCTAAAGTATCAAATTCCATTTTAAAACTAGGAGTGTCTTAAGTATTTTTTCATTATTTGTTCGATATAATTTTCTTCCTTTGATCTATACATTTTTGTGTGTGCAATGACATTTTTTGAACAATCAACAAAAAATCAAACTAGTAAATTAAAAAAAAAAACCATAGAGAAAACTGAACAGTCCCTAAGCCATACAATAAAGGGGCTTTTAACACCATATTAACAATAAGCATATGTCTTATGTTTTCATCCTTCAGTTGACATTTGAGAGAGCTAGTAAGAAAACTTTGAATAAATTTCTTTTCTTTTTAAAATTATGTTTAATTGATACATAATGTTTGTACATACTTATGGGGCACATGTAATATTTTGTTACATGCATAGAATATGTAATGATCCAGTCAGGGCATTTAGGGTATTCATCGCCTTGAGTATTTATTATTTCTCTGTACTGGGAACAGTTTAAGCCCTTTCTTCTAGTTGTTTTGAAATATCTAATAAATTGTTAACTATAGTCATTCGACTCTGCTGTCTAACATCAGAACTCATTCCCTCTATCTAACTGTATGTTTATACCCATTAACCAACCTCTCTTCATCCCCCTTACCCTACACACTCCCCAGCCTCTGGTAACTATTATTTTACTGTCTATCCCCATGAGATTAACTGTTTCAGCTTCCACATATGAGTGAGAACATGTGATATTTATTTTTATGTGCCTAGCTTATTCCACTTAATATAATGACCTCCAGTTCCATCTGTGTTGCTGCAAATGACAGAATTTCATTTTTATGGCTGAATAGTATTCCACTGTGTGAATTGTATTCCATTCTATTTATCCATTCATCTGTTTATGAACACTTTAGTTCATTCTATATTTTTACTATTGTGAATAGTGCTACAATGAATATGGGGTGCAGGTATCCCTTTGATATACTGACTTTGGTTTTTTTGGATAAATACCCAGTAGTGGAATTGTTAGATCTTATGGTAGTTCCATTTTTTTGTTTTTGAGAAGTCTCTGTACTGTTTTCCATGATGGCTGTACTAATTTACATTCCCATCAACGATGTATGAACTACCTATTCTATACATCCTCGCCAGCATCTGTTATTTTTTGTCTTTTTGATAATAGCCATTCAAACTGGGGTAAGACGGTATCTCATTGTGGTTTTGATTATTTCCCTGATGATTAATAATATTAAACATTTTTAAATAAACCTGTTGGCCATTTGTATGTCTTCTTTTGAGAAATGTGTATTCATGTCCTTTGCCCATTTTTTAGTGGTATTATTTTCTTTTTGTTTTGTTTTGTTTTGTTTTTCTGTTGAGTTTGAGTATTTTGTATGTTCGGGACATTAGTCCCGTGTCAGATGAATAGTGCAGACGAATAGGGAAAAACATGCAAATATTTTCTCCCATTTTGTAGGTTGTTTCTTCACTCTGCTGATTGTTTCCTTTGCTGTATGGAAGGTTTTTAGTTTTACATAGTTACATTTGTCTATTTTTGGTTTTGGTGCCTGTGCTTTTGAGGTCTTCGCCATAAAATCTTTTTCTAGGCCAATGTCCTAGAATGTTTACCCTGTGTTTTCTTCTAATAGTTTCATCGTTTCAGGTCTTATGTTTAAGTTTTTAGCCCATCTTGAGATGGTTTTTGTATATATAGAGAAATACAGGTCTGGTTTCATTCTCCTGCATACAATACCCAATTCTCCCAGCACCGCGTCGTGGAAAAGGCGTCCTTTCCCCAGAGTACGTTCTTGGCACCTTTGTTGAAAAATCAGTTGACTATAAATATGTGGATTTATTTCTGGGTTGTCTATTCTGTCCATTTGTCTGTGTGTCTGTTTTTATGTGAGTATTATGCAAGTTTTGGTTACTATAGCCTTGAAATATGTTTTGGGCTGGGTGTGGTGGCTCACACCTATAATCCCAGCATGCTGGGAGGCCAAGGTGGGTGGATCATTTGAGGTCAGGAGTTCAAGACCAGCCAGCCAACATGGTGAAACCCTGTCTCTACGAGGAAAATACAAAATGAGATCGGCATGGTGGCACACACCTGTAATCCCAGCTACTTGGGAGGCTGAGGCAGGAGAATCACTTGAACCTGGGAGGAGGAGGTTGCAGTGAGCTGAGATTACACCATTGCACTCCAGCCTGGGTAACAAGAGTGAAACTCCAACTCAAAAAAATAAATAAATAAAAAGAAATATATTTTGAAGTCAGGTAACATAATGCCACCAGTTTTGTTCTTTTTGTTCAGTATTGCTTTGGCTAATTTATACTCTTTTTTGGTTCCATACAAATTTTAGGATTGTTTTTTCTAATTCTGTGAAAAATTACATTGGAATTTTGATAAAGGTTGCATTGAATCTGCAGATTGCTTTGGATAGTATGGTCATTTTAACAATATTGATTCTCCTGACCCATGAGCACAGGATATCTTTTCATTCATTTGTGTCCTCTTCAATTTCCTTCATCGGTGTTTTGTAGTTTCCCTTGTAAAGTTCTTTCACCTTTTTAGTTCAATTTATTTCAAGGTATTTTATTACTTTTTGTAGTTATTGTAAATGGAATCCTTCTTAATTTCTTTTTCATATAGTTTGTTATTAGTGTGTAGAAATGCTACTGATTTTTGAATGTTGATTTTGTGTGCTACTCAGGATGTTGATTTTAGTCCCAGCTACTCAGGAGGCTGAGGCAGGAGAATGGCTTGAACCTGGGAGGCAGAGATGCAGTGAGCCAAGACTGCAGCACTGCACTCCAGCCTAGGTGATAGTGAGACTCTGTCAAAAAAAAAATAGTAATATAAACTATAACTAATATAACCAAACTGTAGTTCTATACCCTCACTTACTTCTAAAATTTAGGTGAGTATCATTAAAATTGCATGGTTTTCAGAACTTTGTGTAGATTTTTGCCATCATCAGATGTATGATACATGCACATACATTGAAACCACATAGGTTGAGGTACTTAAGCTGAAATGAACTGATGAAATAAATTTTGTGTCACTTTTAGGATATGTGATAAATTAAAAAATAATATTTTCTCACATAATTCCAACCTAGGCTTTGTAAAACTACTGTCTTTCAGTAATAATGATACATAGCAATCTTTCTTTATAATAAAAATTACAGTTATAAACATTAGGGTAGTAAGGAAGTTTAAAAATAAATATTTACATTTTTATTTTCAAAATAGGAAGTAAAATAATTCCCATTATTATTGTTTACATTACTGCTTCCAAACATGCATGAGGATATAAATGTTATTCATTGTTATGATCATAAATGGCCAATCATTACCTCCCCAATCACATGAAGTTAGAACCTGGAATCAAAACAACTACAAGAAACAAATACAAAAAAAAAAAACAAAAACAAAAAAACCTTCGGGGTGCCCCATAAGCATTCTATTCCTTTCATTTTGATGGATTTTTCTTTTTAGTATTATTGGGACTGAAAGAAAAACGCTTGTCCTATGCTGTTATTTCTGATATAAAATTTGGGTTGGCACATGGTCTCTGCCTTGTATTGTAAGATCCCTGGTAGTAGAGGACACATTTTTGCTTTTCTTATTTGTCTCCCAGTATTGTGCTGTGCCCACAGAAGGTCATTAAAATGCAATTTAAAAACATATCCAAACAAATAAGATCATGGCTTGTCCTTAAACATAATCACAAAGACCTATTGATAGCTACTTTGAAGGGAAGGACTCAAGCGAAGCTAAATTGTAAATAGTTGCCAGTTCCTTTACTTAGTGCCTTGCAGGGCCAACATGATAACCTTTGATGTCTAGTATAAGTCTTGAATCTGTAGAAGCAAAACCTTAGAAACCCTCAAGCCCCAAACCATGGAAATCCAATTGTGACTTAAATAAAAAGCATTCTGTTGAAAACGGTTTTATACATTAAGAATCCTTGATGCATATCTTCTACTAATTTTTCTTTAATCTTCTGGAAAAAGAAATAATTTTGATATAATCCATGTCATAAAACATGATATAGTAACTCTTAAGTGTACAAAAGCAATGATTGCTGTTAACTAAATGGAGAATTTTTAAAATTCTGTAAAGAGACATTTAAGGAAACAGGATCTCCATTAATTTTAAAGATTTCTGAGTTCTGAACTGAACACATATGCCCAGGAAAATATAATTAAACACCAAATTTATCTATTGTTAAGTATTTTTATTTCTTACAAATATTTTTAATATATGAAATTAGAGTTTTATGTTACAGAATAAATGCTAATTTTTTAAAAAGGCTTACTTTCAGATCTATTACATGTGTTTATTCATTCAACATGTATATCAATCGTATGCTCTGTGCAAGATACTATAATACAGACTGTGTAAGAGAAAAATATCACTAAGGTATTGACTTTTAATAATCTTTCAGTTCAACAGAGGAGATCAGATAGGTAGGAAACAAGTAATAATAGTATAACATACAAAATTCTAAGTATAGTTCAATTTTAGCTATGAATATAAGTTCCAAATAAATATTTGGTAATGCAAATTTGACAATATTAACATTATAAGTATTTATAAATCGTATTTATAACTGTATTTATAAACTATATAAGCCTATATAGGTTTATTAAGGGAATATGCATATATACAATTTTTAGGATGTATGTAGTAAGTGCTACCTATGTGGTATACTGTTGGTTCTATATTCCAGTAATGTGAGGATGAGTCAACTAGATATTATGAGAAATATCTAGTTTATTAAGGGAGAAAAATATGTATTTATAAATATTTACAAGAAACACATTTCATAAACTTCAGTAGTGATTAGCCAAAAACTCAAAACCAGCAACCATAATGTTAAAAGGAAAATACCTAAAGCAACTATTGTTAAAATCAGGAAATAGGTAGGAATACCTACTGTATTAGTCTGGGGTCAGTCAGGAAGCAGAAACCACACCAGTTATTTTAGCAGAGAGAATTTAATCTAAAGAATTATTAACTAGGTATGAAATTGTTCATAAGGTAGCTAAAAAACAAAGAGAGAACTTGAGATCACAGAAATAGGAACTACAGAAAACAGCTACTGCTCTGTGATTGGGTGGGATCAAGGAAAGAGGCTGAATTTATTAAAGCTTAGGAGTTCGGAGAAGGACTGTCCTGGAAATGAAGCTCAGACATCTGAGTAGGAGGTGCTGATAGTATCTCTCGGGGAGATGCAGTGAGGCAGTTTTTCCAAATTTAGAATACTGTTAACTGAGTTCACTTGTTGCTACAGAAAGGGACTGCTGCTGCCAAGATGAAGCAGCATCCATGGGATGCCCCTCATAAGAACAAGAGGCAAGTAGGAAGCCCCCAAAAACATGCAGGAAGGAACAAGCCTCTTCCTCCTCCTTCAGCTTGCAAGCTCCCTGAAGCACCTCTATCAGCAAAGTTTAAAGGGAGCCAACTTGCAAAACAAAAATATGATTTGGAGTTCCAGCCCAGGTACCAGCAGAGTAACAAAGGCTGGCTTTGGAAGTAAGACACAATAACTTAATAAATGACATATTTAGTATCATCATTTTACTCAAAATTGTTTTGGGATTTTGGCTAATACAGAAGGTTTAAAAAACGTAAAACAATCCATAATAATACATATACTTAGGAAAGGGGGCAATTAATTTTATTTGCAAGGCACTGTTATACCTAGAAAACCTACAACACGTATTAGAACATGTTTTAGAATAAGAGAATTAGGTCAGGTGGCAAGATATAAGATAAATATACAAATATAATGTATTTTCTTTGTACTAGCTACGAGTTTGTTGTGTATCAAAACAATCCTGATATCACAGTGGCTTACAACAGCAAACATTTATTTCTTACTAACATGACATGAGTGTTGAAGGATGGTGTTGGGAAACTCTCCTCCATGGGATGTTCTTGTTCCTACATATCTTGCTGGGTGTGCTAAGCATGCAAGAGCCTGATCATTTCCTACCCGGCCTTTTCTCAGGGTTGTGTTTACAGCAAGCAAGCTTGAGAGAGGAGGTAATTTTTACCTCTGGGGCAAAGAGCTGGCTTGCTCACTACTTGCTATGAAATGATGGGATTTTAAATTCTGTGTTCTTTTCCTGTAATGTAACCCAGCATTTGTTCAGGCATCCATCTGGGCCTGTTCACATCATCACTGTGGAAATGAAGACTCAGGGAACCAATACAGATATGCTGATATGCTGACTACTGCTTTTGCTATAATCAAGTGTTTGGTCTCTAACCCAAGTGTCTGGAGTCAGCATCTATGAAACTAGCAAGATAACATATTGGCTTGAAAGTAAGGCGAAATAGGAGACCCTTCCCAGTTCTTCACAGTTGGCTGCTACCCTGCTTCATGATGTGGGTCAGCCGGAGGTCTGCTTCACAAGCTTTCTCATTCTGGGATCTAGACTGAAGAAGCTGCCCCTACCTAGACATTTCCATGCCCTGGAGCAGAAGCTCAAGAGGCCAAGGGAAATCACACAGCTGATTTAAAGCTTCTGTTTGGATATACTTATATCACATCCACTCACATTCTTTGGCCAAAGCAAATACCATGGCCAGCCCAAATGAGGAGAGGGAGAATACTTCATCTCTGAAGGTATTGCAGATTATACCCAACACACATGGATGTATAGTCCTCTAACCAAGAAGGAAGTAGTTAACAACAAATCATATAATTTACCATACTCACAAAAAGCGATTAAATATAAATGGAAAATAAAGCCCTCTTCACAATAGCTAGGGAAAAAGCTCTAAAAAAATTTAACAAAAAATTACAGTGCCTATATGCAAATCTTTTTTCTTGAAGAATAGAAAGTAAACCTCAATAAATGAAAATGTATACATGTTACTGGATGGAAATATAGTATGATTTAAAAAATATTATCTATTTTAATGCAAATTAAATCAATCTCAGTTTATGGTGTTCTTTAAAATGAAAATGAGTTATAGATCTATGACCAGCTAGATTATCTATGAGAAACTGTTAAGTGATAAAGCAACTTGCAAGAAAATGTACAATGTAATATCATTTTATAAGATAAAAACACTGCATGTTTGTGTGTATGTTAACATAAATATGAATACTTTTGTAGGTGCATGAAGAATAGGGTAGTTGTATAACTTGATTTCTATCAGAGGGATTAGTTTTAGGGAGGCTGGGGGAATGATTCTTTTTTCTTTATGTATCTTTATGTTGTTTAACAATAGAGTTCAGTCCAACAGTAAACTAAAAATCACAGTTTGGGAGCCTGAGGCAGGCGGGTCACCTCAGGTCAGAAGTTCAAAACCAGCCTGTCCAACATGGTGAAACTCCATCTCTACAAAAATACAAAAATTAGCTGCGCATTATGGCAGTTGCCTGTAATCCCAGCTACTTGGGAGGCTGAGGCAGGAGAATTGCTTGCAGTGAGCCGAGACTGTGCCACTGCATTCCAGCCTGGGTGACAGAGCGAATCTCCACCTTAAAAAATAATAATAGTAATATCAGAGAATCATAAAAAATATTTTAAACCTAGCCTAAGTATCTATTAAAAGGTAGCATTTTATTTTATTTAGTTTAGTTTAGTTTAGTTTTTGAGACAGGGCCTCACTCTATTGCCCAGGCTGGAGTGCGGTGGTGCAATCATAGCTCACTGCAGCCTCAAACTTCTGGACTCAAGTGATCCTTTCAGCCTCCCAAGTAGCTGGGACAACAGGTATGCATCACCATACCTGGTTGTTTATTTTTAAAAAAAGTTGTAGAGACAGAATTTTGGATATGTTGCCCAGGTTAGTCTGGAACTCTTGGCTACAAGTGACCCTCCCTCTTTGCTTCCCCAGCCTTCGTTTTTATTTTAGATTCAGGGGCATATGTGCAGGTTTGTTACATGGGTATGTTGTGTGATACTGAGGTTTTGGTTTCTAACAGGTGGCATATTTTAGACCTCCAACCTATGTGTACTCATAGAATGAACAAATAATATGCTTATGGGGTTCAGGTATAAGAAGTAACTAGGCAGTCATGTAGCAACTGCCATTAGCAGCACTAATTACTCTTCAAAACCAGCTTGGCACTCTTGAAAATATCCCTTATTAATATTTTCCTTCTATAAGGCAGCTGAAGATGGCAGCCCAAACACACAAATCTGATAAGACTTACTTACAATCAAGCATAGATCCAGGTATATTGCAAGCAACAAGGATTCAACTTCCTCAGTGTGATTTATGTGGAAAAAAAAAAAGAAAGAAATACCAGTTAAAGGAACCATGTAGCCCTATCTTAGCTTTAATGGATTTAAATCAAATTTACACAAATCCTTATTTTTATATGGGAAGACTTTATTATTACAGAGTGCAATTCTCTGCATATATATAATATTAAATAATATTGGAACATATATAGAAGATGCTGCAGTGGCTGTAAAGATTTTGTACAAAGTAGCTGTATTAGTCTGTTGTCACACTGCTATAAAGAACTACCTGAGACTGCGTAATGAATAAAGAAAAGAAGTATAATGGACTTGCGGTCCTGCATGGCAGGGGATGCCTCAGAAAACTTATAATCATGGCAGAAGGTGAAGGGGAAGCAAGGCACGTCTTACATGGCAGCAGGAGAGACAGACCGGGGGATGTGCCACACTTTAAAACCATCAGATCTCATGAGAATGAATTCACTATCACAGGATCAGCAAGGGAGGAATCTGCCCCCGTGATCCAATCACCTCCCACCAGGCCTTTCCCCCAACACATAGAGATCACAACTCGAAATGAGATTTGAAACACAGAGCCAAACCATATAGGTAGCACTTTAAATCCCTGGAGAACAAAATTTCACAATGCTGAAGAAGTTCTCAAAGAACTGTGTTCTGAGTGCTGCCACAGGTCTATCTGAATGAATGTGTAGAAGCTATTCCAGAATTTTTCTTTCCTGGAGTCTACAATCACACATTAGAATGTATTACCTGCTGATATCACATGTTAAGTTTTCCAAAAGATCAAATCATTGCATTTTCTTACCACTAGTTTGATGCATCTTATGATTGCCCCCAAGAACTTTGGGTTTCTGCATGACTGGTGGTTAAAGAGGAAGCAGAATAAAAGGAGCTGTTTTCTCAAGCCTTTGGGGCTACAACTAAACCTAATAATCTTTGAAGCTCTGTCAAAATTCTTCCAAACAAATGAGATATTAAAAATCAATAATAGGATGAGATGTACTGGCTTATGCAGTAATCTCAGCATGTTGGGAGGGTGAGACAGGAGAATAACTTGAGGTCCAGAGTTCAAGACTAGCCTGGGCAACATAGCAAGACCCTGTCCCTACCAAAAAATATTTAGAAATTAGCCAGGCATGGTGATATATGTATGCCTGTTGTCCCAGCTACTTGAAAGGCTGAAGTGGGAGGATCACTTGAGCCTGAAGGTTGAGGCTTTAGTGAGCTATGATTGCATCTCTGCACTCTAGTCTGAGTGACAGAGAGTGAACGTGCCTCTAAAATACCACAATAATAAAAACAATTAATTGATAAGAATGTGCATTTAATAATACTCCAATAATGTAGAATTCACAGTGAAGATTTGGACAGGAAAAAAAAAAGTCAGTTATTCACTGCTAAGCATCTAAAACCCTGGCTGGTAATCTATGAGAATTGTTTATGTCATTATCAAGATTGTCAATCCCATGGAAAGTACTAGAATACATACCTTGCTTTGTGAAAACTTGAATGCTCATGGCAAAGTTACTATGTTCCATCCTGAAGTTTGCAAGTTATCACAAGGAAAGATATTTGGCCAAAGAATACAGGGGCTTCATTTTCAGAATGTTAAGCAAGCTGCCAATAACTTCAAACTTTCAAAACTAATACCTTTCATTAGGGCTTTGCATATTTGGCAGATTCAGCTGGAATTTTGTATGTGGAACCTGAAATTTTAAGAGGTAGATCCTGATATTAGTGAATATTAAGTTCACTTCAGGCAGTTTTAACCAAAATCCAGCTACAGCGAGAGCAAATTGCTGCTACAATTGGCTTCTTCTCTTTCTGACTTAATTCTTAAAAGTGATTTCATGGGGGAAAGAATGTAAAACATCATCTAATTTGCCTGCAAGATAAATTCAGGTAATAATTTTTGTGACATTATGGCAAAAAATTTCATTTGGACGTTTGGAAGGAAATTGTTACTCACTTACGTTTTTTATTTGCTAAACGATCCACACGAGGAGATTTGGGGAATTAGATTTGATTTCATTGCAACTTCCAGAAAATAATTTGGAAAAGCTTTGGCTAAAATACGTTCTTATTTAACCCCAAATAAGTGAGAAAGCCTTTCATGTCCTCATTCTGTTTTCATTGACTATGCTTGTGAAAACTTCTTCCTTAATTTTTACATTTCTGGCTGTGAAAACAAAGCAGCATGCTAGGCTTGATATTAAAAAATGACCTATATCGTGTTCTTGTCGCCAAACTTTAGGCTTGTGTGCCTTCTCAGTACTGCTTTCCTTCCCTGAAATTCACCTTTCCTCAACTTGTTAGCTAAGCTCATTTCTCCTTTTTCTTCAGATCTCAGATCAAGTGAGTCATTTACTCCTGAAAGTCTGGTTCAGACGGAGTGGCCTTTCCTGTATCCTCCCATAACACTCTCCACAACCTGTGATCCTGGCATTTCCACAAACTCTGTACTCCATGCTGCCCTGGAGCGTTTTATATGTGAAGTCCCTCACAGAACGTCTGCTGTATTCTAGTCTCTCAATATAAATTTGCTGCCCAAGGTTTATAGGTAAATACATGCAGGTATACATGTCCCAGAGAAGAAGTCTGGAAGAGTCATGGATTCACCTGGTGGTGGTGATGGGGCAGTCAGGAGAGGCTGTGGAGAACAGGTGCCACCAGTCAGGATTCTACAGGAATAGACCATGCCACGTAGAGGGGTAAGTTGAAGGGCACATGAAGGGAGAGAGTCCCAGCCAGGGAAAGAGGATGTTTAAGAAGGAAGGAAGGAAAGGAGGAAAGGGAACTAAGAGGCAAAAAGGTATGGAGGCTGAAGGCCAGAGAGAGCAATGGGGACTATGGTACACGGTAGGGTACATGCCTCAATTAAAGAGAGAGGCCATTACCTTGCCACGTGGGAACTTGGAGTCTAATACGGTCAGATGCTTTTTTTTTTAAGAGAAGCTAGAAACTGGATATGAGATTTCCCTGTTTTAGATGGGGAAGTACAGTTGGCACTTGAACAATGTGGGCGTTAGGAGGGTTGACTCCCATGCAGTTGAAAGTCTACAAATAACTTTTGAATTCCCAAAAGTGTAACTACTAATAGCTTCCTGTTGATCAGAAGCCTTACCGATAACATACACAATCAATTAACATATATTTTTTCTTGCTATATGTAGTGATATGGTTTGGATCTGCGTCCTCATCAAATCTCATGTTGAATTGTAATCCCCAGTATTGGGGGTCGGGCCTGGTGGGAGATGATGAGATGGTGGATGTGGTCTTCCACAAATGGTTAACACCATCCCTTTGGTGCTGGTCTCGTGATAGTGAGTGAGTTATCGTGAGATCTGGCATTTAAAAAGTGTTAGCACCTTTCACTTCTCTCTCTTGCTCCTGCCACGTAAGGCATCTTGCTCCCTCCTCGCCTTCCACCATGATTAGAAGCTTCCTGAAGCTGCCCCAGGCTGGAGTGCAGTGACACGATCTCAGCTCACTACAACCTCTGCCTCCCAGGTTCAAGTGATTCTCCTGCCTCAGTCTCCCGAGTAGCTAGGATTACAGGCATGTGCCACCATGCCTGGCTCATTTTTATATTTTTAGTAGAGATGGGCTTTCGTTATGTTGGCCAGGCTGCTCTCAAACGCCCGACTGCAAGCAATTCACCTGCCTTGGCCTCCCAAAGTGCTGGGATTACAGGCGTGAGCCACCACACCTGGCCAAATTTGTCTAATGCCCCCTGGTTTATGCACATAACAACAAGCTCATTGCTGTGAAGAACTAGCTATCTTGACACAGCAGATCGGTGTGCAGATGGTGGTCTGGGAATGATGTAGAAACGCCCATGTTATCTCTGGGGCATTTCCTCCTGAACAGTGCTTCCTGAGGAGTGCATGTCCTCAGGGTGAAGGTTCTCCTCCCGTATGAGAGCACCGCTGACTTTGTGGGGAACCTTGAGGAATCTGACAGTCCTTGGTAAAATGGAAAGATCTGGAAAAATCCCCCCAAATAGTTTAATCTCACACTGTAAATATATTACCAAGGGAGAGTGTGAAGGGGAAACAGCAAAAGGTGCAGAGACTGGAATGTGGGGAGCACAGACCTTCAGAGCATTTGAAGAAGAAAGGGAGGAAAGTGAGAAGGACAGCAGGACCAGGAGCATTTGCCACGGACTGAGAAATAAGGCCAACGTGGTCACTTGTCGCAATCATGCTTATTTACTTAATGTGTTTGTTTTCATTAGTAAAAGGACACGACATGTGAGCTGGTTGACTATTAAATTATTTCTCCAGCATCCTTGTGCATGTACGTTCAAGAGTTAACATCCCCTAGCAAATAACACAGTCAGAAAAGAGATTGGAGACGTGTTTCACATCTGTTTTACTTTAACCTTTCTACACAGGAAAAACAATCCTGATGACTTTGCCCAGTTCTTAAACTTGGAATTGTCTTCCATGGAACTGAAAAGCCCTCACACACATTGAAATTAATCTCATGGTGTTGAAACTTCTGGAAAGCTGGCGTGGAATTTTCTTCTCAGATTTGAAATCC
Organism: Plecturocebus donacophilus; assembly: GCA_004027715.1. NCBI lineage: Eukaryota > Metazoa > Chordata > Mammalia > Primates > Pitheciidae > Plecturocebus > Plecturocebus donacophilus. Next base: position 23,837 of record PVKP010001398.1, on the reverse strand, counting down.
ACATAAGAAAGATGTGCAATTAGTAGACAAATGTGGGGAAACGTTCAACCTCATTAGCAATCCAAGACATACAAATAAAAGCAGCAATAACATAACCTTATTGGTTTGAACTGATGATGAGCTCTAGTGCTGGCTGCGTGGTTGTTACTTAGACTCTGAAACATTGCTGGGACAATCCCCACAGAAGAATGATTTGGCAATGCATTTTCAGAACTACAAAACAACCTGGCTCTCTGCTTTTTGGAATTTAATTTGAAATCTATAAAATAAAAAAAATACATATAGAAAGGTTTTGTGTCACCTTTATTTACAAGGTACTAAGCATACCTAGAATAGTTAGTAGTTTATGTTGGTATTCTGACAAGCAGAGGGGACCCTTCCCTCCCCTTCCCTCCTCTCCCCTTCCTGAGATGGAATCTCCCTCTATCGCTCAGGCTGGAGTGCAGTGGCACGATCTTGGCTCACTGCAACCTCCACCTCCTGGGTTCAAGCAATTCTCTTGCCTCAGCCTCCCCAGTATCTGGGACTACAGGTGCACACCACCACACCCTGCTAATATTTGCATTTTTAGTAGAGATAGGGTTTCGTCATACTGGCCAGGCTGGTCTTGAACTCCTGACCTGAAGTGCTCCGCCCACGTCGGCCTCCCAGAGTGCTGAGATTTCAGGTACGAGCTACCGTGCCTGGCCGTGAGCAGGGATTCTTGTGCAGTGACATGGTGAGACAGCGCTTGCGGGTAAAACCTGTAAGAGGCAGCAGCATGTGGCCGAGGATGGAACTTGATGATACTTTGGGTGCAGCTGAAGTCTGGCCTCAGCTGAGCCCATCGGGAGCTCTGAAGTGTGCACAACCCCACAGCATTGTCCTACCTTGAAGCAAGGGTCTGGGCTTCTGCACAGTGTCACTCATTGAATGAGCATTGCATTTCCAAGCGAGGCAGCTCCTGTCAACTCTCGAGAGTGGCTCCGCTCACAGCACGTGGGGGATGGAGGTACTGGCTTAGAAAGGAGATGTGGGTGTTGGCAACACCCCTTTCCTATGCAGGCTGGAGAGTAAGGCTGCTGTGTGGAACCCAGGTCAGTTGATTTATCTAGGGCAGATCTCCTGGGCGAGAGGGTTAGATTTGGACCCCTTTTCTTCTGGGAACGGCATGTTCCTTTATCTGTGAGTGGCTTCTTCCAGTGGGAGCAACTAAATTGTTTCCCCAACACTCCCTGCTTGCTTCCCTCCATCTACCATCTACCACCCTCTGGCCGAAGAGTAACAGCAGAAGACACGGACCGAAACAAAACAGGAGATGCTGGCTGGTGGGTGGACAGCAGACGTCTGGCTTTGACTGCTTCAAAAGTGGGGGACTCTCTGTTTTTCTGGTTAGTGCTAAGCTGGTGTTTCACAGTAACAGAAAGCATGACTCAGAAGCAGGCCCTGTCTCCCCTGGGAGCATCTGTCCTGTTTTGGTCGGGCTATGGAGTGTGTAACTTTTAATTCAAAAAATGTGCAGCTCTGTACAATCCCTTTTGAATGATACAGAGAGTGGAGAATCAGCCTGGTGTGTTGCATATGGTCTCAGCTTTCATTTCCCCATTTAATCTTTCTGTTTATCTTCCTGGAGAGTTTTAAAGAGAAATTGGAAGGAATCTCAAAGCTATCAGGAATGGCCAGTCTTTTGCCCAGTTCATTCGAATAGTTTTAAAATGGAAAAAAAAAGAACAAGAAAAAAGAAAGTCTACACATTTGAAAACTGTTGAGAATTCTTTCAAATTAATGTATTTTTACTAAAGACCTCCTGTTTCAACCAGATATTTCTGCATACACTTTAGAAATAAATGACTAATATGCAAATTTAAAAGTAATACATGCAATGCATTGAGGTTTTTCTACCTGAAGCCTGAAAAATATTGAAGGGACGAGAGACACGAAGTTATAGGAGCCTGCGACTACAGAGAGGCTTAAAATTCAGGAGGGACTCAAGAGGCCAAGTGCGTGTGTTTTCAGCTCAGATTCCTGCTTTGCCACTAACACCTTTGTCTTTGGAACAGGACCTTAACCTCACCAAGCCTCGGTTTCTTCAACTACATAATGGAAATGATACTTCTCCTCCACAGGCAGCACGGCGGGGCTGAGGGCAGAGACACTGTGCTGCAGGCTCTAGAGGCACATGCTGCGCTGTCAGTGTCTGCCTCACTACACACTAGCTGTATGACCTTCGCTCATTAGCCCCTCTGGCCTTCACTTCCTTTCCTGAAAATTGAGCACTTACCTTCTAAGAGGCGATTTGAGGATCAATGAGTTACCACTGAAATGTATATATATTTGACGGAATACTACTCAGCCATAAGAAGGAATGAATGAATGGCATTTGCAGCAGCAACCTGGATGGGATTGGAGACCGTTATTCTAAGTGAAGTAACTCAGGAATGGAAAACCAAACGTCATATGTTCTCACTCGTAAGTGGGAGCTGAGCTGTGAGGACACGAAGGCATAAGAATGACACAAGGGACTTTGGGGACTCGGGGGAAAGGGTGGGGTGGGGGTGAGGGATAAAAGACTACAAATCAGGTTCAGGTGATGGGTGCACCAAAATCTCACAAATCACCACTAAAGAACTTACTCATGTAACCAAATACCACCTGTTTCCCAATAACCTATGGAAATAAAAAAATTTTTTTAAAAAGGAAGAGGACTTGGTGCACAGTAAGCGTTTGACAAACACAGGCTACTAATTTACTTGATATCGAGATGATTTTTAAATTAAATAATGTACGTAGAGAAAATGGTAAGTGTAAATGTTATTTTATCTCAGTTTCTGAGACAAATCATGTAGCTCAAAAACTGAAGTCTAGACAGTATCTTCAGCTGATCTTAGAACTCAGTCAACGATGGATGAATACTACGTGAAAGAGTATTAGAACACTATCTCATTTCCACACAAATGAGCTCCTAAGTTTTCTTTGTGATAATTTTAAGACTTAACATAAGGACTGGAAATCCAGTTACAAATAACATGTGGATACACTGAAATATGTCTTCAAAGTAGGGATAATAATACAGGTGTTTCTGCTTTAACTTGATATGTGTTTTTTTACAAAACCTTGTGCTCTGCAAAACCTTGTGCTAAAGTAACCAAATTTAGGAAAAATTATGCCTGGAGCAGGCCACTCAAAACTACGCAACTTTGTAACCAGAGCAGTATAAAAACAAAAATTGGTTGGTTCCCGGAACAATAACCTTAAGAGCCTGATTAGGCAGCTCGGTACAGCTAGAAAATGCCACCGTGCAGCAATAGCGTGGCTATGCTGGCCACATTTACAGGAGAACCAAGGGGGCAGGTGGAGGAGGCCCTGGGCTGCTGGTAAGGTGGGTCCCAAGGCATCTGTCTGCCACAGGAAGAGAGCCTCACAGCACATGCTGGGCTTCACTTCTCTGCAGAGAGTGCCTCAGAGGCCAGCATTGTTTATTTGCTTAAAAATAACCATTTATCTAGCAATCCCATTATTGGGTATATACTGAAAGGATTAGAAATCATTCTACTATAAAGACACATGCACATGTATGATTACTGCTGCACTATTTACAATAGCAAAGACTTGGAACCAACCCAAATGCCCATCAGTGATAGACTGGATGAAGAAAATGCCCATCATTCTCAGCAAACTAACATGGGAACAGAAAACCAAGCACCTCATGTTCTCACTCATAAGTGGAAGTTGAACAATGAGAACACAGGGACACAGGGAGGGGAGCATCACGCACCAGGGCCTGTCGGGGTTGGGAGCAAAGCCAGGGAGAGCATTAGGACAAATACCTAATGCATGTGGGGCGTAAAGCCTAGATGATGGGTTGATAGGTGCAGCAAACCACCATGGCACATGTACACCTATGCAACAAACCTGCATGTTCTGCACATGTATCCCAGAACTTAAAGTAAAAAAACAAAAACAAAAACAAAAAATAACCATTTATAGGTACCAGTGTAGTAATCAAGCCAAGTTTTCTTTTTCCCTTGCTGAGGAAGGTTTTAATTCTGTTGCTGCTAGAACGGTGCCCCTTGCTTAGATAAAGATCATGCACCAAAACCATTTCCTGGTTCTACTAACCTCATTACATACTGATCGATTGTGTGTGAGTTAATTTGCATTTTTAGGTTATCTAATGTGATCAGAAAGGTGTTAAAAGTTTTCTACATGTTTAGAAAAATTCCAAAGCCACTTACTGAGAAGCATGTTGCTTTTGGCTGTCTGGAAGAGGTTATGACTTGGATTGAACTGGGGATTTTTGAGGGAGCCTAGGAGTAAGTAAAGGAGGAAGATAGATGAAAGCGAAATAGTAATAGAGGGGTTTATACTTAGAGAACCGGGGTGAATGGTGAATACATTCCTGGCACTGTTCCAAGTGCCTTTTATGGGTTAACCCACTTAATTCTCTCAGCAATCCTTCTAAGGTGTTTTTACTGCTCCACTTCTACAGATGAGGAAACCAAGGCACAGAGAGGTTCAGTGGCTTGCTGAGGGTTGTGTGAGTGTTGAACTGGGCTTTGAACCCAGGCTTTCAGCTCCTGAGGCTGCCTTCATGGAATGGCTACATGGAACAGCCTTTGCAAATGTTGCCTTTGTGGCTGCAATGGCTACATAGATGGATGTGGACGTGATTTCCTTCTGTGGGCTCATGGTGAACCCTTGAATGAGCCAGATGAACCTCAGGCGTGGAAAGAGATATTAATTCAGAGAGACCATCTGTGAGAAAGTGTTCTGTGACATGAAACAGAAAGGAAGGGCAGCACGGTAGACAGACAAAAATGCTGCTTCCTGGTCGAGTGCCGGTGGGTGCCATCACCCATCAGTTCTCCCATGCTTCTCAGGTGCCAGCTCCAAAAGTCCTATCACACTTTCATGCCAGCCCTGGTTCCCAGGAGGAAGAGAAAACAAAAAACAAACAACAACAACAAAAAAACTTCTTTTTGTTTTGCATTTAAAACAAAAAGAAGTTGATACTGGGAGAATAATCTGCTTCACTACAATGTAAAGGGATCTTTCTTGGGATCTGCGAGGCTTATCCATAGCGTCGTTCCAATTTTCTTCTCCTCTGTGGAGGTGGGGCAGGTGGAGGGAAGCATTAAATGAAATAAACAGCACAGTGAAATCAGGAGAAGGTCTACTGAAGAGACAGAGAGAGAGACCAGTAGAGGACACGCCTGGGATTGAGGGAGAGGGGATTTGGGAAGGGCTCCCAAGAAGGCGGGGTGTCCAGGAAGCATCCTGGCCTCAAGCTCCAGTTACATGGAGATATGTCTGATGGAACAGAGTGGCCAGGGAGACTTTGTACTTAACATCCATGGGTCTCTGTTTGCTCTTTTTACCCTCAGCCTGTTTCCAGCTGTTTCCAACTTCAAAAGGATTAAAGGATTGTGGCTTACTTCAGGAGTCAGAGAGTAGGAGGGTATTTATGGCTGATCCCAAGGCTTAGGAGCCAGAGAAGGAAGGAAACCTTGATCCCCAGAAACAGGTGGGTACAGTGGAAATGAAAGCAGTGGGACAAGCCCAAGAATTCTTGGAAGAAAGTGAATTAATGGACCCAAGGCAAAAAAAGCAGCCCAGGGGAGGCCATTTGGAGGCCACGCCCGAGCAACCCTGCCTGCATCCCTGGGGAAGCTGCTTCTTTCGGACCCGCTCACTAGGTTCTGGGAGTGAGACATCCTACTCCGTTGTCTAGGAAGTGTGGAGAGACCAAGGAGCCTCTAGAGGCTTTTCCTGGGGAGAACAGAGTCTAGAATCCCATGCTAGAACTGAAAGGCATTTTCCAGGAGAAATATTAGGGTGTCGAAATGTAATGTATCAAGTAGAAGCATTCAGGATATCAATTTGAGCTCCCTGCAGTCAAATCATCAGGCAAATGGGAAATATAAAGGATGGAACAGGAAAGACTGGAGCTCAGGCTCATGGGAGGTCCTTCTTGAGCCAGGTGGGATGATGTTTGCTTGTGAATTCAGAGTTGGTGCCCAGGAAATCCATGTTCACTAAGTTTGAAGATGGGATACAGGAAGGAGATTTGTTTGGCTGATTCAGGAAGAACCAGTCAAGGTCTGAAACAGGAGACAGGAGTTGGGGAAAGGGAAACTGGCAGAGGGGTGAGCCTGAGATCAGTATCTCCACAGCAGCGTTCCCTCCCACCGTGAGTTTCGGAATCACCTAGTGTACGCATTTACAATGTGAACTCCTGGGCTCCTTCCAGATCTGCTAACTCAGGGTTTCTGGTGGCATGGCTCAGGAATCTGAATTTTAAGAAACATTCCAGGGCCAGGTGCGGTGGCTCATGCCTGTAATCTCATCACTTTGGGAGGTCGAGGCAGGTAGATCACGAGGTCAGGAGTTTGAGACCACACTGATCAACATGGTGAAACCTTGTCTCTACTAAAAATACAAAAATTAGCCGGCTGTGATGGTGTGCGCCTGTAGTCCTAGCTACTAAGGAGGCTGAGGCAGGAGAATTGCTTGAACCTGTGAGGTGGAGGTTGCAGTGGGCCGAGATCATGCTACTGCACTCTAGTCTGGGTGACAGAGTGAGACTCCGTCTCAAAAAAACAAAACAAAACTCCAAAACGTCAGCATTCCTTTACATATTAATATTAAAGAATGCCTGGTTTCAGTTTTGTTATTTATTACCTAGAAATTTTGGTACCTGGATGTTAAATGACAACAAGATCCAATTATTTTCAAGAACTATGAATACTGAACATCCATAGTGCTGTAATTGAATAAACCTATAATAATAATAATAATGTCCCTGACACATGCAATTGCTATTTTGCTGCATGGGAATGAGGCATAAATGTGAATCAGTTTACCCACAGAATTGCATTCATGTTACTTTGAAATACCTTAACTCAGAATTTTTGTGGCCAACAGGGGAGAGAGGCATGAGCTGGAAGGGTGTTGTAAGGACACAGCTGAAAAACACCCGCTTCTCACTAGCACAGGATCTGGGTGGTTAGGTGTGCTGTTTCCTGAAGCTGAGTTGCCAGAGAAATGAGATGTCAGAACTAATCTCTTCCTTTCCTGGGTAGAAGGTGAAGCCAGCAGCTGGTCTTGGCTGTTTTGCCCCACGTGGGTGTCCTCTTTAAAGTCCTGGCTCTCTGATACCTTCCTCCCAGAAGCCCAGTATACACATCATTGAACTTACTAGGTCGCTTCTGCTCCCTTTGCATGACCTGCTGGGCATGAAAGAGAGAGTTGGGTCATGAGCAGTACTGCTGTGCTAAGATGTGCAGGAAGATTTTATCCTGAGATCAAAGAGCTGGACACTGGCCAGTCCAGACCTCTCATTTTGCTAGTGAGAAATGAGGCTCTGAGAATGAAAATGACTTACCTAAAGGCATAGGATTTGTGCAGGGCATTCAACACCTTGAATTTATGTTCCCTGACTCTCACAACCCTGCCCCTCTTTTCCATCATACGCCTACATTCCCTGAACCCTGGCTGGGCAGGTGAGCAGGTGACTCAGGGAAATTGTGTGCCAGGTATACCTGAGCCTGTGAATCACTTCCTGCTGTTTCTTACAGCCCCATTCACTGTACAACCTCTCTTAAGGATCATATGCTTCTAGTGGTATATTTCAGTCCCAAGTCACGTGGAGTCGGTATTGGTGGCAGGATGGCTCCAGCACTTTTCAGAGCCCTGTGGCACATCTCTTATCCTGTTGATTTCATGCACCCTCTGATTACTGAATATCCCCCTGCTTTATTTTTCCACACCCATTTGCTGTTTTTCAGCAAATGTTCTTACTCACCATGGCCAATGGGACCGACATTAAATTCCAACATTGCTAGTGGCAACTTTGAAGGGCTGAGGTAATGTAGCTGTGGAAATAAAGCAAGGTTTCTGGGGACAGACGTGAGAACACTCGGTCCAGTCAGGTTCAATTGCTATGTGCTGAGGTCACCAGCAAAGGCTGGGACCTTCCTGGGAGACTAGACTCGGTCCCTGACCGTAAGGACTGTGTTTCCAAAGAAGTTTCTGGGCTGTACTGGAGCATTCTCAAATTCTTTACACTTAAGAAAGAACAGCAATGCCCTGTAAGAGTCTGATGGAGAAGTAGAAGGGTAAACTATTCCAAGCTCTCGTTACTTCACCACCCAGTTGCCAGGTAGCATCAAAAACCACGAGGGAATATGTTTTAAAAGGCATCATTCTTCTTCTCTGTAGGTGACCTTCATTTCAGCATAAATAGATATGAAGCAGTCTAGTTGCCAGCTAAAACAAATCCTTTAAAGGAGTTTATCTTCAGGTTGAAAATCTCTCCCAAAGATCAAATGAATATGCTTAGCTCCCAGCATAAAACACTCTACTGCTCTACTGGGGGAAGATGGACCTTAGAGTGTGCGTGGTTTCTAGCCAAGTAAGAGCAATTTGGCAAGTTTGCCAGGGCAGACCGCTAGATAATTCTTCCGAAAGTTGTCCTAGAATAGTGAAAGCTTTTACTCTAAAGGCTTTATCTAAGAAATCCCCAAAGATCCCACACCATGGCAAACGCCACATTTTTCTTTTTGGAACAGATAAATGATCCCATCAAGAATAGACCCTGTGGTTGCCAGGAGAAGAGAATGAAATTTTTAGTAGAAATGCAGTCATCACTTCGCTCAGTAAGAAAGAAGGGGGAAAAGGTGTTAGTGGCATATAACCAACTATAATAGCCTCAGCTATGTGAAACTCTTTATACGTCTTGGAATTTTTGAAGCTGAAGTTGTCTATGCCAAGATACACTTGGGCAATACAACCTGAGAAAACAAAGTTTTAAATAAAGCATTCTGACATCTTTTGCTAATGACACATGCAATTTTGTAATATACCAAGCTTACATCTTTCCTTCCAGCTTGGAAGAGTGCAACGCCATACATATCTGGCCCCAAACCAGGAAGAAAGCCAGGCTTGACCTCACCTCGAGAGTCTTGGTGGCAGTGAATCCAAGAGGCCTAGACACAGAGAGGGAATTATAATAATACCACCCCCTCAAGCTGAGAGGTTGGGGGAAACTGTTCACATTCTCCAGGTTTTTAAATGTAAATATGTACAAAGACTTGAGCAGTTGTGAAGTCATTCTGGACCCCAAATGAAGGTGGGCTAAGCTCTTCTTCATACTTCAAGAAGTTACTCAGGAAAACCAGTCATCTCCCTGTAGACTGATCATAGTGAGATCTCCATTACGGCTACAAAAGCCTAACTCAAACTTAGTATGATTTTCTACAGTTGAAACATTCCAATTAAATACCTGCATTTATTTATTTGGAAGAAAGAAAGCAGAACATTTATTTCAGTTATAGAAATAAGCATGTCTTTGGCTCGTATTAAAGACTGTTGGTCTCCTAAGCTCTGTTCAAAATTCATAACACAGGAATTTACAGAATTTTCATAAAAGCAATTGAAATTACAGCATCTCCATGAACTCCCAGGGTGTACTTCGATTAACAAAAGATGTTTTGCTTTACTCACACCTGTTCAGTTCTCCGTGGGGGCTCAAGTGATACACATTCCAATAGAGCAGCGTCAATAAAATCAAATAAAAATGAAGTTCCGGGGAAGGGAGTGGAGATGTACAATATTACCACAAAAAGTGTATTTGAGAAGAAGCTGAGCTATTGGAACTGTCTTTAAAGTAGAAAATTGTTAGAGAAAAACAGATTTTCAACCATAAGTCATAACAATTTTGACTTTTGTTGAGTATTCTACCAGGTAATCTTAACACATCTTCCCTGTGTTTCCTTGTATGCATTGTGTGTGTGTGTGTGTGTGTGTGTGTGTGTGTGTGTGTTTGCTTGCGTGTGCGCTTGTGTGTAGGGTGGATATGGGAAGGCTACAAGGATGGGGAAAGTTTAGAAGAGGTAGGAGAAAAGAATGGAAGAGCTAGCAAAATAGGAATTCTTTCTCTTTGCATGTTACTGGGAAGAATTAAGGAGCTTTTGTGAAGCCTTGCTTGTGCTTGTTACATTATTGTCTTTGGAAAACTCATGTTTTCTTTGCTTGAAGTTCATGAAATCCTACTTCTTCTAAGAGGACTCTGTCTATAGGGAAACAAGAAAAGAACTTAATTTCTTCTAATTGTAACACATTCCATTTGATGCTATCTTGATATTTCTGAGGTTTTGTTGTTGTTCTGAGAGTCCAAAAACATGAAGCGCTAACTCAATGCAGGGTGCTACATTAATAGCTGTCTTCCCCCCATATCCCAAACTACACGGATCACATTGGATTTCGACAGGCAAGATCCCTTGCCCTTTAAGAAATGACTGCTTATTGGAAGTAGAACAATGATAAATACGTGATAGGAAAGTTTTATTTGTGAGAGGAAAAGCCCTTTGTTTTTTATAATCTCTTGCTGCTTTTGAAGGAAGGGGGGATTCTCAAGAGGGCCCTCAGTGCACTAAAATCTCAGACTTCACCACTATACAATTCATCTGTGTGACCAAAAACCATTTATACCTCAAAAGTGATTGAAATAAAAGAAAATAGTTTTAAAAATCTGGCCCTGAGATTAAGAGGGCCCTTTGCAGAGTGAAGTGCTGAGGATGAAGGCGGCAGGTTGGGGGAATCTCTAGGGGGAGCTCTGCAGAGGAGAAGTGGGTATCGGATGGCAGGGGGATGAGAGGAAACCGTAGAATCAGGAAGGACCCTTGTAGAGGAGCTGTAAATGGGAAAGAAAGGGTGTGAGGTGGGGCTCCAGGAGCATGTTCCTGGGTGAGCAGCTCTGTGCAAACCTACCCCAAAGGTCCAGGGAGCTGAGAAGCTGAAGAAAGAGGCTGATAAATCCAGCTTCTCAGAGAGAAGCATTGAACAGGGACTTAAGAACAGAAGCCAGGTCTCAGACGGCCATGAGATGGTGGATCACTCCACAGACCTCGGGCTTATGCACTCTAGGCTTGTACACAGACCACGGGCTTGTACACAGACCCCGGGCTTATACACTCCAGGGAATTTGCCTCAGGGCAGGATTTATGGTAAGTGTGTGTTTATGATAACACCATGGTTATTTTGACCTAAGGGCAGGATTTATGGGAAGTATATGTGAAGGTAGAAATCCTAGAGGCAGGCTAGGTGCAGTGGCTCATGCCTGTAATTCCAGTGCTTTGGGAGGCTGAGGTGGGAGGACTACTTGAGGCCAGAACTTCACAAAAAGTTTAAAAAATCAGCCAGGTGCAGTGTGGTCCATGCCTGTAGTCCTAGCTACTAGGGAGGCTGAGGTGGGAGGATTCCTTGAGCCTAGGAGTTCGAGACTACAGTAAACTATGATCATGCCACTGCACTTCAGATTTGGCAACAGAGTGAGACTCTGTCCCTTAACAGAGAAAAAAACAAATCTTAGAGGCATTCTCAGAATTGGGGTTAGTCAACATGGCAGGGAAACAGACCCGCAGGTGCAATGGGGACTTTTATTGATTTTCCATTCATTCATTTATTACTTGCTATGCACCTGCTGTGAGCCAGAGTCTGTTTAAGGTGCTGGAGATAAAGCAGATTCGACCCTAAAGAATCTTCAGTGAAGTCTCTTACTTCTCACTGATGCCTCCTGAAATAGATTTTCTCTTGGAGAAGGTAGAGAAATGCTCTGAGACTCGCCAAGACTGGTGCAGGGTGAGAACACAGGATGCTGCCAGCAAGGACAGCCACACCTTGTTAGTCACATTTCAGGAGGGGTGTCCATAAAGAAGAAACCCAATGTCTTGGCTCTTACTTGTCATAACTGACTTCTTGAGCAAGAATTGTAAGCATCTAAGTATAGGAAGAACATGCATAGCTGCTCAGGAATGCGGAGGGAAGGGAATAATTTGCTTTGGATAGGGTTGGTGTCTACTCAATGTGTTGTGGTGGAGTGTTTTTTTTTTTTTTTTTTTTTTTTTTAGTTCACTTGTTCTTTCACCTTGGTCTGGAATGGTCTTTGGAGTTTAAGCCTCTAGAGCAGCTGTTCTTAAGGGAGGTGTCTCAACAAACTGGTGTGTTGGAATGTGTTATGAGGAATACAGTAATTTCTTACTAATAATGAAAATCCAAAATTGTGCAAATGAATGCACCACAATTTTTAAAATGAATAATGTGAAAACCATAGATACTTAAAAACAGAGCCCTAAGAAAGGCCTCCATTGCTTTCATTGCTGTGACACCAGTGACAGTTGATGTTTACATAGATGATCCAGTGGGTGTTCCCAGCTTGATAGCCAGAAGTATGAGCGAGGCAAAGGGGCTTGCTTCCTGACTCACGAGAAGCCAATACAACAATACCAGGTTTTTGAAATAGAAGAGTTTTTATTGCAAGTCAATTCACAAAGAGATAGGAGACCATCTCAAATCTGTCCCTCTCCTGGCTTTGAGGCAATAATTTTACTAGAAAAGGTTTAGGGGATGGATTTCGGGATTAGCAGGTGATTGTTGGAAGAAAAGGGCAGATTTGGAAAGTTCTTGGGCATGTGCAGTTATCTCTTCATGCCTCCTCATGGGTCCCATGTGCAAATCCAGAGGGAGTTGGTATGAAACATGCAGTGGAAATTCAGGCTGTGACGTCAGCAAGCTCGTTCTACACAAACTCCAATCAGCCATATTGGTCCCAACTAATTTTAGCCAGTTTTGTTATCTTATAAGTGAAGAGAATTTCAGCATTTTAATAAGTTGTGTTTTTTAAAATCTGCCATTCTGCAAGCTCAATAATTTCTGTTAATCATTGGTTTACTTAACTCTCTGAGGTATGTTTTGATAACTCTATTCATTTTGTCTTATTCGAGAAGGAAAAGCAAATCAGTGAGAGAGATATTAGGTGCATTATCACTCCTCAAGGCTAACTCTGGGCTCATGGGAAGAGTGCTGTGATTGATTATGTCTGCCATGGATGTGGGAATGGATGTGGTAGTGTATTACCAGGTTTTTATCATTTCTGCATTATGTATTTCTGAGTTTTCTCATGTTGTGGCTCTTTGTTTTGCTTCTGTTGTAGTCACCTATGTTATGTCTTAAATGAGTAACCTGTGCAACCCTTAATATCTCATGAACAGTGTCATGAAAGTGACACCCATGGAAACCTATATGCATAGAACACTGAATAGAGAGTAGAGACACACATATTTTTCTCATTAGTGTACTAATAAAATATAATACATTTTGATCAAGAGTGAAACTGTATTTGATTAGAAACTTCAGGGAATACAGTGTTCTTGATTTTATTTTCCAGAGCCAGTGCTTTTTGGAGCCTATAGAGCATGCATGTCTGCTCTCCCAACTTAGTAAACAAAGTCCAAATGAAAACATGGAAACTGTGGGAGCACCTCATAGTCCTCACTCTAACAATCATTTGGATAGAGAAGACTGCATCTAAACAATTCTAGCTCAAGACAGCCATTAGAAGTTGCTCTAAAAAAGCAAGAGAGGGAACTCAGGTTCTCAGAGTATTTTGTTGATAGTGACCTCTTTATGAAAATAGGTTAAAGGAAAAAAAAAAAAAACCCAGTGATTGAAGGTTCTGGAATAACCTTCTTGAATAAGACAAAATGAGTAGAGTTATGAAACCACACCTCAGAGAGATAATTATCTAGGTAACAGGTAATTATCTGGTAATAATCTATCCAGGGATAGATAATTCTAGGTTTTTCTATACCCAGTTGCCCAAATATAAATAAGAGATCTGAACCCTGAAACTGTTGAATACTTGATATAAATTATACTCTTCCTTGGCTTGCAAGTACTTAGCCTGGATTTCTTGCAGTTCTGTTCTGGGGTGTTCCTTAACACTTTATTCTTCTAGTATTTGAAAATAGTCAGTGACCACATTGAATAAGGCAGCACCACCTGTCCAGGAAACTCACTCCCAGCTTGATGAATCCTATAAAGCAAGCAAATTACACTTACAAGATGTTTAAATAAAAATCCTTCTTTTTTTTCTTGAGACAGAGTTTCACTCTTGTTGCCCAGACTGGAGTGCAATGGCAGCAATGGCGCGATCTTAGCTCACCACAACCTCCGCCTCGTGGGTTCAAGTGATTCTCCTGCCTCAGCCTCCCAAGTAGCTGAGATTACAGGCATGTACCACCATGCCTGGCTAATTTTGTATCTTTAGTAGAGACAGGGTTTCTCCATGTTGGTCAGGCTGGTCTTGAACTCCCGACCTCAGGTGATCCGCCTGCCTCAGCCTTCCAAAGTGCTGGGATTACAGGCATGAGCCACCATGCCCAGCCTGAAATCCTTCTTTAGAGAGGTAGCATAATGGAGATGTGGAGAACATGGAATTTGGAGCTAGATTACCCAGGTTCAAATTCCAGCTCCAACATTTATAAGTTGTAACCTTGAGCAAGTGTTTAACCTGTGAGCTTCACTTTCCTCATCTGTAAAAGAGAACAATTTTCAGAAAATATTGCATATTCTGGTATGTGGACAGGTTGCCTGGAATGTCATCACAAGGAAGGACTGGAACACCATGTCAGCCGATGTGAAGTCATTAACACTGTCGTTATCTTGCCCTTTTCTAATCAACCAATTACAGGGAATTTCTCTCTGAATAGTGGATTGACTGATGTATATGCAAAGGTCTATTTCGTATCAGGTCTGTTCTTTAATTATATGTAAGTGAGGTCTAATTTTCACCGTGTTCATGCCTAGAGAGGCCAATTCTCTGCACACATGGCCTTTCTAGTGATATGATCCATATTTATGTTCTCACTGGTGACCAAATTCTCAAGTCTTAGTTTTTTTGTTTGTTTTGTTTTGTTTTAAAGTGGCTCAAAATTCAACTCTTATTAGAAAAAAGATGATGTGGGTCTGGGGTTCATTCCTGGAGGCAGCGTGACCCAGAGGTCCCTCTGGCATGGGAACTGGTACCGGGGAGACTGCTCCCCAGGGCGCCATTTCAGACAACCATGCAGCAATGTGATCAAGGGGCAGTCCAGAGTGGAGCTAAGGAAGGAAGCAGAGCTCAGCCCAATGAAAACAGTATGAGTCCACAGGTCAGAGGGTCAGGAAACAGGTCTAGGGCCATGGCCTCGGACAATCAGGAACAGGTGAGGAAGGGAAATGATCAGCAAGATATGGACTGAGGCAAATATTTTGGCATGCAGGCTGGGCGCACAGGGAAGATGCTGGGGCTTTTCCAATAGGTGCCAGCAATGTGGAGCGGGAATAGCCCCTCCAGCTTGGAGGTTTCTGCAAACGACCTTGCTTAAGGTCTTCTAGGTGCAAGATCTATACCATTTAATTAGTTATAAGGAGTTTCTATTTCTTTTCCTTTTGAGATAGAGTTGTTGCTTTGTCACCAGGCTGGAGTGCAGTGGTGCAATCTTGGCTCACTGCAACCTCCACCTCCCGGATTCAAGCGATTCTCCTGCCTCAGCCTCCCGAGTAGCTGGGACTACAGGTATGCACCACCACGTCCAGCTAACTTTTTGTATTTTTAGTAGAGATAGGGTTTCACCATGTTGGCCAGGATGGTCTTGATCTCCTGACCGCGTAATTCACCTGCCTTGGCCTCCCAAAGTGCTTAGATTACAGGTGTGAGCCACCACACCTGGCCAGGAGTTTCTGTTTCTTCAGAAACTTTACACAGACATCTTGAAGTTTGAGGTTGAACTGAGCAGACCTGGAACTTAAACCATCACATCTTCCCTTCTCTAGGCCTTTGTACTTCAGTGGAGGATGCTCCTGGGAGTAAAATGCCTTCCAAATGAAGTTATGCTCGTAAGTCACATGGGTGACATTGTCTAGCATCACATAACGCAGTGACCACAGTCGGCTATGTATCCCCAGGGCTTGGCTGTATGAAGTGAAGTTGAACAGCTTGGCCTCATGCCAAACCGGTGTCTTCATTGTGTCCTTAACCCTTTCCCCTCCTGTGGTCAGTGTTGTCCTGCTTTCTATCCCACCTACCACTGCAATAGCCATGCCCATTGAAGTTCAGTATAAGCTAACTTCACACTATGTACTAACTCCTTTACATATAAAATAGGTGATTCAATCCTTGCCACGATCCTAAGCGTAGTATTATTATCCTCATCTTATGGATGAAGAAACAGAGGCTCAAAAAGACTGAGTAACTGGCATCAGGTCACTTAACTGCCTGGGAAGTAAATCCAAGTCTGTATGACAGCAAAGACAAGGCTTTTCACTACCTGCTGAAGTTTATTCAGAATGAATTACAGATACAGGTGAGTCCATTATAGCTGGTGAATTTAGGCCAGATGTTGTCCACTCGCAGGATTTACATTTTAAGATCTCATCTTCAATTGTGGAATACAAATTGCGTTCCCAAATGAAAAGGATAGGAGGCAGCAGGCAGGAGAGGGCTGGGTGACAGTGGAATTACAGATTCTTCTTTTAGAACGACTGGAGTGGATGCTCTGAAAAGGTTGGTAGGCTCTGCTCCACCTCCACCAGAGAGATCCAGAAGGAAGACCAGCCCTGGGCTGCCTGGGTGCCCCTGTCAAACCTATTTTCAGGCCGGGCACAATGGCTCATGCCTGTAATCCCAGCACTTTGGGAGGCTGAGGCAGGCAGATGGCTTGAGGTCAGGAGTTCGAGACCAGCCTGGCCAACATGGCAAAACCCTGTCTCTAAAATGACAAAAATTATTCAGGCGTGGTGATGCACACCTGTAGTCCCAACTACTCGGGAGGCTGAGGCAGGAGAATCTCTTGAACCTGGGAGGTGGAGGTTGCAGCGAGCTGAGATCGTGCCACTGCACTCCAGCCTGGGCAATAGAAACAAACAAACAAACAAACAAAACCTATTTTCAGAACCTGCAGATATTTGGCCAACTTTCTTAGCAACTCGCCCTGTGGCCCAGACCACCCCATGACCTAATGCAGCTGAGGACCTGGAGCGTTTCCTCCTGCTCTCCAGCCTTGGTTCTCCCGTCTTAGCCTTTCCCCCTTTCCCGTCTCTTTTCCTCATCTGGCACATATGAAGCTGCTGCTAATAACAGTAGCAAACAGAGCATATTTACACCCTACACATATTAACTCACTCAATTCTATTTTTTTAGCATTTAGGTTTTTTTTAATGTGATAATCCTCCCTTTGTTCTCATCCCAAGGTGCATTCCTAGGTTCCTTGTATTATTTTGACCTCTGACAACGTTTATGACAACAAAGTGCATTACCAGAATGCATCTTCTCTGCAAGCGTAGGTAGTGTTTTCTCCTGAATTCTTCCATTGCCTCTACTCTGATCCTCCTTCACCTCCCACGTCCCCACCATTCACCTACTCTTAAGAGCCGTGCTCTGTAGCATTTGCTGCACGTTCCAGACCATTCCAGGAGTTTGCCTGTGAACTTGAATTCTTTCTTTATTTGTTTTGAAGAGACAGGATCTCGCTCTGTCACCTAGGCTGAAGTGCAGCAGTACGACCATGGCTCACTGTAACCTTGAACTCCAGGGCTGAAGCCTCCCAAGTAGCTAGGACTACAGGTATACACCACCATGCCTTGCAAAATTTTAAATTTTTTTGTAAAGTTGGGGTCTTGTTAGGTTGCCCAGGCTGATCTCAAACTCCTGACTAAGGCGATCCTCCTGCCTTGGCCTCCTGAGTAGTTGGGATTATAAGTGTGACCACCACACTGTACCTTAATTTTATTTCCCCCCCTTCTTTCTTTTCCACCACATATTTGCAGAATTGTGATTGTCCCTCCAAATTGGCTCCAAATGTTTCTCTATTTAAGGAGTAAGGTCATCAGCTCTGAAACCCGATGCTGGCCGTAGACACATCTCCTGTCCGGGCTGTGCTGGTAACTAACCTGTCACTTGGGAAGATCCATAAATGGTGATGGTTGCGCCCCACGCCCTAGCACTCCCTCACACTGAGGGAAGTCTGGGGGCCACATGGACGCTGCAGGCAGAGGCTGCTCCTGAGCTGCTCCCCTTCCCTCCCACTCCTTTTGAGAGAAAAAGAAAAGCCCTCCGCAGGGTTCCACAAACCTCCCAGGGCCAAAGGACCAAACAAAAAAAAATGTCTTTACAACAGGCCATAAGTCACCATGAAACGCAGGCCATCATTCTCATGGTTTTGATAAATATGAGGTGTGCTGAAATTAGAGATCATAAATTTGAAAGCCAAGAGGAGGTGACTTGGATTTAATAGAACAAACTGCTACATGAAATCTGTCTTATTAAAGTTAATTAAAGGAAGTGGAAATGGTCATCTATTAACACAATCCAGCCCTCCAAGGAATATCGTTTGTGAATACAAATCCCTTCATATATACACGTAGGTATGATGTGTATAGATAGATAGTGTGCCTGTATTTATATATATCTCATGATTTAAATAATGAGACTCAAAGATTTTTTTTTCTGAGCTGTTGATTTATAAAGGTCTAAAATCAAAAACCTTATAAAGGTCTAGAATCAAATAATATTTTATTGTATGGTAATATAGATTAACTACCATAAAGAATAAAATTGTATAGGTTTTTCCTAGTACCCACATGCCCACATATGCACATAGAGTAGGCGTGTTTTCTGGGTTCAAGAGATTCTCCTGCCTCAGCCTCCCGAGTAGCTGGGATTACAGGCATGCACCACCATGCCCTGCTAATTTTGTATTTTTAGTAGAGACAGGGTTTCTCCATGTTAGCCAGGCTGGGCTCGAACTCCTGATCTTAGGTGATCCACCAGCCTTGGCCTCCCAGAGTGCTGGAATTACAGGTGTGGGGCCACGGCACCCAGGACATTATTTTAAAATGTCACTATCCAAAGACATTAAGGAATCCCTTGCAGACTTCTGTCTTCCAGGTCACTAATATTTTAATAAAGCAAAGGTAACAAGGTCATTTTTTAAATATTAAAAATAAAAAGGTAAGAAGATGCATTTAAAAGCAGAGATAGTTACCTGTGCTGTCTGAAATCATTTTGGAAAAAGTGAGTCCATTTTTGAATATAGTCCATCATGAGCTTTTTATATTTGAATTAACCTCCTTTATTTTTTTTTTGGTCTTCAAGCTCACCAACTGATGGCTCCCAGCCTGCAATGGTTAATCCTATGAATTTAGGGGAATTGAGGCCAACAGTCTAAGACCTGGACTCCTTTGAATAGCTCTGCTGTTATCAAGGGCTGAGCCCCCGCGGTACCTGAGCTAAAGGAACAATTAAAGATGAAAAGGGGAAAAGGAGGAGTTTCTTCAACTGAGTTGCCTAAAGCAAAAAGATGGTGCATGCCAAAAAATTTGCAAATCAAATCACTACACACTAGTCTAGAATGTTAGCAAAAGTGTTGACATAGGGCTTAATTGCTGTAAGCTATATAGAGAAAGTGACTGTCTGCTTATCTATTTGTTTACAAAATCAAAGTGGAAAGCTTTGGGGAATAAAGGCAATGTCTGGAATAATACAAGACTACAGCATTGTCTGTAGAAGTGGCAGGATTTAACTTTCTTTTTTTTTTTTTTTGAGATGGAGTTGCACTCTGTTGCCCAGGCTGGAGTGCAGTGGCGCTATCTCAGCTCACTGCAACCTCTGCCTCCTGGGTTCAAGCGATTCTCCTGCCTCAGCCTCCTGAGTAGCTAGGATTATAGATGCCTGCCACCATATCCAGCTAATTTTTGTATTTTTAGTAGAGACGGTGTTTCGCTATGTTGGTCAGACTGGTTTCGAACTCCTGATCTCATGATCTGCCTGCCTCGGCCTCCCAAAGTGCTAGGATTATAGGCGTGAGCCACTGCACCTGCCCAGGATTTAACTTGCTTAACATCTTCCTCTGTTCTCCCATGCTGGTGGTGACAGCAGAAATGGAAACAACGGGTTTGGCATTCTGAAGTAAGAGCCATAACACTTTTTATACCCTTTGACTGAAAAATTAGTTTTCTGAAAACTTATCCTGAAAGAATGAAAAATTAAAAAAAACAAGTGCACAATGATTTCCACTGATTTTTATTTTCAAAAGCAAAACCTTGGCCATATACCAGAGAATCTAACAATGAGAAAATGGTTTAAAAACTGAAGTATACTGTGCAAAATATGGCACAGTCATGAAAAATGTAAGCTGTGGATTGAGCACAGTGGCTCATACCTCTAATCCCAACGTTTTGGGAGGCTGAGGTGGATGATCACTTGAGGCTGGGAATTTGAGACAAGACTGGGCTACATCAAAAGACCCCCAACCTCTACAAAAACTAAAAGATTGGCCAGGCATTGAGGCATGATCTGTAATCCCAGTTACTTGGGAGGCTGAGCCAGGAGGATGGCTTGAGCACAGGAGTTTGAGGCTGCAGTGAGCTGTGATCATGCCACTGCACTCCAGCCCGGGCAAAAGAGAAAGACCCCTGTGCTCTCTTTCCCCATCTCCCCAAAATGTGAGCCTTGTAGTAATACGAAAGCAAAGCTCGAACTATAGGCTAGTTATTCAGCTATGCTTTCTGTCTTGGAACCCAGGCCGCTCTGTGGTGCCCGACCTGGAACTTTACAAATCAAATTTCTGCTTTGCCCACTGGCTCCCTGTTTGATTCCACCAACAGAGGGCACTAGAGGGAGACTGAAGGCAGGAGTGCAGAGAAGGGACACGCCCCTTTCTGTCTGCTTCCTATCTTGGCAGAGATACCCACGTGGCCCTTCCCTCTGGACAGGCAGCTGGTCTCACCAGCACTTGGCTCCGGCCTCCAGCTTTGTAGCCACATCTAGAACCAGCCCTACCGCCCTTCCTCTTGGAAGTGTCAGTTTGAGCCCTGGTGACATCCCCTCCCCAGAAGTCCAGGCCCCAGTTCTGCAACACCCCTCCCCCACAAACTTCTAGGCTCCGATTACCCCAACTTCTTTCCTTTCTTCCTCCAGCCCCAGGGGTGGGAGCTGCTTCCTAGGTTACTATGCCTGTTTTATTTCTGGGTCCCTTTTCCATAAAATCAAATTCTCTCTGCTAAATAATTAGTGTTGTTTCTATTTCCTTGACTGATTTTAAAAAATCAAGGAATAAAAATGTACATATGCCAAACACAACCACATGAAGCTATGTAAACAGATTTCCAGGAGAAAGCATTAAAAGGAAATTTATCAAAATCCGAATCACAGTTGCGTTCGACATGGTGTTAGACTTATGAGTGAATTTTTTTCTCCTTTCATCCCTATTTTGTGTGGATTTTTTGGGGGTAATAGAGTTATATTACTTTCATAGTAAAAATAGAAAATTATACATTTTTTTAATGAGAAGATTTGATTCCAAGTATGAATAAAAGCATGTTTAGCCTGAAGAGAGTCCAGCCTGTACAGATCACACAAACTACAATCTGGATAATGAAAATGACTGCAAATGTGATCACAATTCCACTGGGGATAACTTTTCCTAAAGAGGAGTAGTAAAGAATAGAGTGAAACAAGTGATGTCATAGCTCTCCAAGAGGAGAAAAGGGTATGGATCAAAAATAATTAACAACATTATTATTAAAAATAAATAACAACAAAAATTAACAAACAAAAAGGGTATGGTTCAAAAAAAATGCTGGATAGTTGATGGGACCCTCCAGCAAATTCTACAAGCCTATTCCGTGGATAACTCATGGTCACTGGAAGAAAGTCTGGATTCACAGGGACCAATGATGTCAAATTTACCTTATTCCCCCCCTCTTTTTTTTTTTTGCTGGGTATTATGAATTGATCATGTATTTGCCTATTTATTTATTCATTCATACAACAAACATTATTATATAACCACCCTATTCCAGGAACCGTCTTGGTGATAGAGATAGAAAGATGAACTTCTAGTAGGAGAGACAGGTAGATGACATTTAGATGCTGTAACACGTGTCCTGGAAAACGAATCATTCTAATGTAAGCTTTTTATTTTACCCAATGATATGCAAAATGGACATCTGAATCTCATATCTGAGCCTCACCCATCACTACCCCCACTCCAGTCCTGGTGGGGAGTAGATTACAAGCACCAGAGTTTCAGATGAGACAGGGATTGACATGGGTGGGAGTGAGGGATGGTTCAGGGGTGCTGTGGGGTGGGGCTAGGCACCATCTGGCAGCCAAAACACGTAAGACCAAGTGGCATATGTTTTTTCACACTTGCTCATCTCAGCAGGGGCCATCAATCACTCTAAATAAGATATCTGCTCATTCTCTTGATTTCATGTGAATCTCAACTGGTCCACACCCAGAGTCTCTGAATTTTTCCTTAATGTTGCAGTGGTCAAACACATTTACTTTCTAGTAATAAAGAGATTTCACTGTTTAGTAATGGAACTCATTCTATTTTTAATGTGGAGACTCCTGTTTTTTATTATTATTATTCTTTCTGACTTGGTTTATCTTATTGATTAAATATATATAGGAAATTGGTGTGGGTGAATATTTGTCTATAATGTGATCTTCCATTCTCAGCCCCAGACTAAAATAGATGTCTAATTGTTCTTTTGGCACTCTCTGTTGTAGACATACATCTTAGTTAATGTTCTAAAGCTTTATTAAAATGTTGGTTGGAGGGGCAAGACTCAGACCTCTTAGAGATTAACCCAGGTATAGCTTTGAACATGTCTTTATCCCTTTTTCATCCAGTAATAAACAGACTATACGTATAAAAATTATAAGCATCTTAGAAATGAATAAAATGGAAAATCAGTGTTTTCCAAAATCGGCAGTGGAGGATGTTGAAGACAGAGGAAGGTAAAGGGTTCAGGCGATTCTATCACTGGGTGATATAATAGCGATTTTACTTTTTGACGTGGCTAAGTCAGTAGGGCTGCGACAAATGTGCTGCTTCTGGGTGGGCAAGACCCCTGCACAAATATTTGTAATAACGTGTGGTAAGGACTCTAATGAGGGAATAAGGGGGGAGCTGTGAGCAGCAGGACTAGGTTGAGGAGGAGGGGTGGGTGGGACTGAGGCTGAAGGCTGGGGCTAGACCAGGGTCCATAGCACCATGCTTAGCATTAAACAACAACCAGTTTATGTGATTCCATCATATTTCAAAGCACATAAGGTGGCCTATTAAAATATATCTAATACAAGAAGAGCAAGTATAAAAGAGTACGCTGTGAACATGGGGCAAGATAATTAAGGATAGAAAATGTAAGGTTAAGCCTCTAGTAAGGCTGGTCTAAAATCAATATTTGAGCCAGGCAAGGTGGCTCATGCCTGTAAGCCCAGTGCTTTGGGAGGCTGAGCTGGGAGGACTGCTGGAGGTCAGGAGTTTGAAACCAGCCTGGCAGCATAATGAGACCCTGTCTCTATTAACAATTCTTTTAAATAAAGATCAGCTGGGTGTAGTGGTGGGTACCTGTAGTCACAGTTACTTGGGAGGCTGAGGGGGAGGATCACTTGAGCAGAAGAGTTCAAGTTTATAGTAAGCTATGATTGTGCCACTGCCTCCAACCTGGGTGACAGAGTTTGGAGACCCTGTCTCTAAAAATAAAATAAAATACAATAAAATCAATTGTGTTGAAATATTTATAGGAGTTCCTACGTATTTGCTCAGAATGGACTACAAGTTAGGCTCCAAGCTTTCAGGTGCATATGCCAAAAAAAAGAAAAAAGAAAGCAAACCCTGATCACATTGTCAATTACATAAATTTACAATCCAGTTGCCCAGATAAAGCATAACTCTTCCTGGTACTAAGATTAGAAAGAATATTTTCCTCATGGGTCTTCATGAAGAAGGCATGGGTGATACAGTGATAAGGATCTCAATGGCCTTTTTAAACTAGGCAATGCATTCTTTTTTTTTTTTTTAGAATAAAAAGAATAAACGAGAAAGAAAGAGGAAGAGATTTTAGAAAAAGAGAGAAAGGAGAAAGAAACAGCAAAAGGAAGAAAAAAAGAATGAAAGAAAGAAAGAGGAAGAGATTTTAGAAAAGGAGAGAGAAAGAAACAGCAAAAGAAAGAAAGAAAAAAAAAG